>OZ038513.1:76539321-76694321 GCA_964036315.1 Acanthosepion esculentum
TTATTTAGAAATTGCTTTGTTTTCGTTTCGGATTCGAAACTGAGAAGATACAATCTGAATGCGGAAGTGTGCTTCAAGGCAAATAGAAACTTGCTGGGTTGTGAGGCTCTTCGTAGCCGAATGATCTAAAGATCAGACAGTGGTGGGTCTTTTTTATCATTTCATCCCAAGCAAGGCAATAAAGCCACTAAGATGTACGGGGTTACTAAGTGTGATAGAATATGAGCGAAGATAACGAATGGCATTGCAAATCAAAGTTGACTGGGAAGCAAGAAATGGATAGAGAGAGTTCCACAAGCGAGAAGTGCGAGAGAAGAAACTGTTAACATAGGACGGGCGGTGACATCGAGCCATTTCAAGTGTAAAATGATGAGACCTTGTCGCTAATCTAGTACTGCGCTTAGAGTTTATTAATTTAAGTAACAGAGGAAGTTCAACAGAAAAATTACTATGAAAGTATTTATAGAAAACGACGAGACACTTGTAACTATTCTTATATCTACCGTGAAACATTACAAAGCGATTATTTGTGAATTTTGACTCAGGAGCTTAGGCAGAAGGGTAAAAATTGTTCAGGAGTTCAGGGCTCAAAGGGTTAAAGTTCAAAGAGCCGCATTTGGCTCGCAAGCTGCGGATTTAGCCACCCTTGAACTATTACAATTCTAATCATGAATTAAAATGTCTTCCTTACAATAAGTAATGGTTAACGAGTCAATCTAATTTCAAACGATTCCTATCATTATATTACGGCGGTAGGAAAGTGACTGAAGCCGAGATGCTGGCCAAGACCAATGATATTGCAGATTCTTTTTTGGGTTTTATCAAGTATCTCATTAATTTTCTCGAATGTGCAGGCCGGTAGACGAAATAAACAGTGCTTAAAAAACGGGACGTTCTACTTTAAACACGAGTATCCACTAAACATAACGCTTAAAGTAATAAAAATATGTCGGATTATTTAAAATATTTCTTAATTCTGAGGTGTGTGCGTGATAAAATATAGTTTTATGGTATGCTATATTTATGGGTTAAAAAGATAGAGTGTATGTAAATATGAATGTAAATATAAAAGTGGACATTGAAGTCAACACCCATAGGCGACGGTCTGTTTCATTAAACTGACTGTTGCCTCTGGGTTTTGACTTCAATGTCCAATTTTATATATATATATATATATATATATATATATATATATATATTTTCGTTTGAATGATTTATGTTACATAAATTGAATACGCACTACAAAACCGATATTAAAATAACCTGATCCTAAGTGCGAAATTCCTGATAATAATTGTGACAATACTATTATTATTGAACAATTTAGTTCATGCCACTTTTCTCCAGTACAAGAACGCACATTTTTCAAATTTAAAAAAATTCAACCTCAGCGTTGTGTCTGCAGCGCTCCAAAATTATTCTTACATTTAGCAATATCTCATTACTAAAAAAGCACTCTTTCGGACCACAATATCTTTCGATGTCGCATTACTATTCGGAGTTTAACAAAAACACACTAATATGTCTACCTGAGCATGGTCGTTCGAAACGACTGAAAGCCGGCTCGTACAAAAAAATAAGACCAGATAAGCCCGGAATTTATGAACAAGGATCACACCATTCATTAACAGATTCGAAGTTGGTTGTAATTTATTATTAAATATTGTTTGTGAGAGTGATTCTCGCCATATAACTAGCTTCAGTATTTGTTTTTCGTTTGAATGATTTACGTTACATAAATTGAATACGCACTACAAAACCGATATTTTTATATATATATATATAAATATATATATATATATATATATATATATATATATATATATGTATGTGTGTGTGTGTGTGTGTGTGTGTTTGTTTGTTTAGGATTTGTTTATGAGCGTTTTGGTCGTTGAAATGTCAATAATCCCTCGATCTTTTCCCACACTTTAATTCTGTTTCTTCTCTTCTCTCTTTTTTTAAATTCTTTTCCTCATTTTCTTCTTTCTTCCTTTATCTGCCTTCCAACGCCCACACCTTCTCACCAAAGCTACCATTGCCCACCTTTCCATCTTTCTTCACAACTCTTCCTTGTTCTTTCCACATTATTCTTCACTCTTGGACACGATCCATTGAACTGTTCTTTGTTTCATAACCGCTTTTTCTTCGCCCTTTGCCCACAACTTCTATCGTCTTAAGGTCCCTGCTTCTCTTCCCCTCCTTCCGCCTTTTTTTTCAGTATCTTCCCACTCAAACACTCATTCACAGCCGACTTCGCCATTTAAATTCATTTTCATCTTTTCAAACCCAGTCTCCTACTCAGTATTATCTTCATAACAATGAGTCTTACTTCATATATATATATATATATATATATATATATGAAGAAATATAGTTTTAAGGTATGCTATATTTATGGGTTCAAGTGCTCAGTAGCAGAGATAGAGCGTATGTAGCTATAAAAGTGGACATTGAGTTCATCCCCTTGTGGCGACAGACTGTTTCATGCTTATATGCAAACTTCAGAATTCCTGAAGATAGCTAAAGGTATTTGCCTGTAAGTGAATATAACATTGCCCAAAGGGAATTAGAACTCGGCTCTCCGATTAAAATTCTGAGCCATTACACCACCCGCACATCCGAGCTTACAACACATGGTAGTCCCAAGCAGTTACCCATTTCGGCTGACCAGGCTCGATATTGCTTAACTTCGGTGATTGTGCGGAACGATCGTTTCAACGTGTATATATATATATGTGTGTGTGTGTGTGTGTGTGTGTGTGTGTGTGTGTGTGTGTGTGTCAACGTATATATATATGTGTGTGTGTGTCGCTAAACAGAATTGTTTAGCGGTATATCAACCTTCATGGATTATTCAATGCCGAAATTTAAATATTTTGACGCAGTTTTATTTTACTATATATAATTTAGATAATTTTAGTGATACAAGCCTTACTAATTAACCCATAGCTGGGAGGAGAAGAGGTGGATTCGTACCTTCCCCAAGGGTATTTGCATGAAAGTGAATATAACGAACTCAACTGAAATTGGAACTCGTCTCTCAGTTCCTAACTCATCCATTACACCAGCCGCACATCCAGGCTTACAGCACTTTGCATTTCCACGCGGTCACCCATCTAGGTACTGACCAAGTTCAATGTTGGTTAACTACGGTGATCGTACGGGAACCGTTATTTCATCGTTATGCGGCCGTAACTGATACCAGTTGTTATGTTGGCTGGGAGGAAGCTGGCAGTAGTAAATAAAATTTTTGTTTCTTTTTATGAAAAATGAAAGGAAGAGACGAACAAGTCAGAATGTGTGGCATTTTCTGAATTAAAAAAAAAGCTTTTAAAAAGAAAGAAAAACCGGAAATATTGAGGTCTTGAAAAATGAAGGACCCCCATCCCTCCTTTGAAAAAAAAATAATCACGAATAAAATAGAAAATAATTGAATAGAAGCAGACGACTGTAACCTTTCTTATATTTACTTATCAGTTTTAATTTCCCCTATTATTCTATAGCCTTGACTTTTTTTTTTAAAAGTCGTGTCACTTGAGTCTTTCAAAAATTTCTTTAGCATTTTTTCTTTTTTATTTTAACAATTTTTTTTTACCGTTTCTTAATTTCAGATTTCGTTTTCTAACATTGTCTTTTGTGTGTGTTTGCATTTGATTTCCTTATTTTTTCTTTCATTATTCTTGTAGTAAATGCCAGGAACATTTGCAGCAAACAAAGATGAATGTAATCTCAAACAAACGAACTCCGTCTCAGACATTTGCACAAAAGATTCTGTTCATTTAGTTGCCTATATTCTGGACAATATCAATTGTGGCAATTTGAAATATTGTATAAAACAACCGTACAATCGGTTGGATAATAACAAGTATCAATACATAAATGCTTTCAATTCCAAGATTAAATGTACAAACTTTAAAAAATATTTCGTGGCCATCTTCCTACAGGACGTAGTTTCCTTTTAATTGTTATTTTTTATGCCATATTCCTTCATGAAGTAGGCGATCTTGACTCTCTGCAGATATATTTTTTTTAATTATCTTTGAACTGCCATGATCGCTTGGAGAAGTGTAGCAGTTGCCTTCTCTACAGTTTGAACTTCAGAATTTCCCTTCTCAAATTGGTTGTCACCCAAAGCTAGAAATCCCAGTCTGCTATGATCAGGGGCGGGATCAAAGTGTGGTATGTGTTCTCCTCAATGGAGAAGTTGGAGAATCCTATCCTACAGTAGCTCATTGCATTAAATGAAGCGGGGTTGGTGGGTATCCACTTCAGTGTGATAGCGGATCGCGGAGTTAGACAATTTTTGCTCTAGGTTCATATAGTGATTTTCCAAGCGTAGCTTAGATATGGCACAAGGCCGAATGTAAGGGGCGCCCAGTGAGGATCGAACACTACTCAGTCGTAATTGTCCTAGCGAGACAAGCTTGCTAACCATTACACCGCCTCGAGGTGCCCCTGCTCTAGGTTCATAGATATGCGTATGGTTATCCCACATTAACTCTCGTGGGGGAGGTTCTATTTAATCTATAGTTGGGGGGGAATTCATAGAATTAACCAAGGATATTTGTGTGAAAGCGAACGCAACATTTTGTGGTGGGTTCAGAATCCTAACTAGAAATACGATACGGTATATCAAAGAATGTTTATCTTAAAAAAAATATATATAATTCCGCGCTGTTAAAATTATTTAAAAAATTTAATATATATCTAAAAATGATCTTGTTGAGATAGAAAGTACTTGGGTAGGAATAAAAACTACGGCGCCTTCCTTGATGAATTAACATGAAGGAACTGATTAGAGAACTGGAAAGGATTATTATAAAAATAAAGACATATGTCTATTATTCAATGAAACATGCTTATATATATATATATATATATATATATATATATATATATATATATATATATAATACTAATATGCTTATATATATATATATATATATATATATATATATATATATATATATATATATAAGTGTGAATGGTAGAGAAAGAGACAGACGTTTATCGATCATTGCAAATCCCTTACTGGAAATGTTTTTTACTAAAAGATGGTAATTCTACTATTTTTTGTTATATTTTTCATTTTACTTTCTGTCTGGTCCGCCACTGCGTGTTATTCACCGGATTTCATTCAACCAACCTTTTGCTCCCTCTAGTATCCTTTCTGCTTGCTATATGTTCTGTCTACTACTAATTTTTTCATTCAATCACACTCGTTAAACACTTTATTTTATCAATATGGTAGAAACGTACTTACATTAAGTTTATAATGTTTTTTCAATACTTTTTACTTAATCGTTATGCATCGTTTGAGCTACATGGTCTTTCTTTAATGCTGTCATCAGTAGATGCAGTCCTATCTTTTATATTTTATGGCCTCTTTCTTTTTTTTCGGAACTGATTTTTGTACATCATGAGACGTTCTCGTAGCTTATCTGATATTAGTAAGATGTCTTCTGCAAAGCTTGGTACAGATGGTCTCCGGCTATTTCTCCAGAGTTCATTTTTCGGAAAAGATTTTGCAAGGCATTCCCCGATTTACGCCATTTCACTTTTACGAAACACCTACAGTAATGCGAGTTTCTCCGCTATCAGAAATTGCGTAAATCAAAGAAGAATCACCTTTTACATTATTCGGACTATTGCCCCCATCTTTGTCGCCATGTTCATCACAACGTTTCGGCCGTTGTACGCTCCGCCCTTCTTCAGGTGGTTGGAGTGTCGAACAGAACCCTTTATTTCACTCACTAGGGTAGACTGTTCTAGTTCGCTCGTTCCACGTGCCATGTCTAATGGATGTCAGTTATCTCCTGTTTATTCCCCTCTGCAAGTTCTCCACCGCCTTAACCAGGTATTGAACACACTCTTTGGGCCCTGTCACTGGATCTAACTAACGCTTTTATCCACTGTGTCATGTGTCTTTGAGGACATCTGTGTATGAATTTCTGGGTATTATAAACCTAATGTCTTCAGCAAACATTTTTTTTTTACCAGTGCTCATAGTGCAATTTTTGCTGTAATCATTGCATGTTTTTTTTTACCAGCTGTTTTTTAATACCTCATCTGAGAAATATAGACATATATACTAAAGAAATTATGTGATGGGAAAATATCCCGAGCATCCCAGATTACTAAAAAGGAAATATACTGTTTGTCTCAATGACAAAGACGGTTTCGTCTCACGCATTTTTATATCACAGTTCTCTAAAAGCAATTAAAGCACGTGACTTAATGTTGTACACTTATTATTTATGAAATGTATTTCGTATATTTGTTTCTAAATTTAATAACGTTTAATTAATGTTGGGTTATTTTCTGAATGTTTCTAATATTTATTATTTTTATAGTGTATCTGTTATAGTATTTTCGTAATGGTAAGACGTTGTTGTGTTTTAACATTATGTTGTTTGGTGAAGAAGAAATAACATTAATATTAGGTTGGTGCATAAATAATGTCGTTTTCTCACATGAAGTTGAACGTCAAAAAACGATATTATGTCAACCTAATAATATAGGAAAACATTGAGCATGCGCAATATCTGAAAAGAACTTTCATCTATCCCTGTTTCTCTCGATGACAAAGTTCTTTGTCTTCTGTGACCGACACACGGAAGGTCTAAAATACGAGAATATGTTGGATTGTTTAGCCACGTGCACCCATCCCCCATTATCCGAAGTTGCGTCAAGCGAAAAAGAATGAATATTATTTTATATTGGAAGATTTTGAGCGTTTCCAGACCCCAAAATAAGTGAGCTTCTTCATCCTAACTCGATTTCGAAAGCCATCATGGTTGAGGTAGAAAATGTCTAGCCTCACGCATTAGCACATAATTCTTTGTAGGCAAGGATCAAGAGAACCTGTTTCCGATCAAAACCACCTTTTCAAACGTAGTCACACCATTCTGTAATAAGCATATTGTAAATAGACAAACATCTTTTTGCTTTTCGAAAACTTGATAGATATCATTTCGCTTTTATATTAATAAGGTTACCTGCCCTTGGTTTGTCAAGACACCGTTAAGCGGCGTAATTAAACAGCTATAAAAACGAGACACCACTCGTTTCATTTTCTTTTCCTTCGAGCATACGGTAAAGCAACACTAGCACGGGACCTGTTCCCAGGCATGGACGACAGCTTTCGCCTGATTGACTGAACAATTTCACACACACGTGTATCAATCACAGACAGATGCACAATTCCTAATTGCTACTGTCTTCATTCTTTTCAGCTAGAATTTGTTTTCAATCGGTATCACCGCCAGTGCAAGGCAGTAAAGCCACTAAGACGCAAGGGGTTACAGGGTGTGGAAGAATTAAGAAAAGAAACATTAATAATGAGCGGGAAGAGGAAAGAGTACCCAGGAGGACAGTAGATAGCAATTAAGATTGTATTTAAATTTTTGGAGATTAATGTTGGTTGGAAAGCATGGAACCAAAAGCGAGTTCCACAAGAGAGAAGTGCGAGAAGAGAAACTGTTAGTATAGAATTTACGGTTACATATAATCAGCTCAACTGAAAATGAGGAAATCTCGACGCTAGTCTAGTACTGCTCTTAAATAAAAAAAAAGAAGAATAGGTACCACAGCGAAGAGCTCATTCGAACAATGAACGTATTTATAAAAAAAATGTACAGGTAGGCAACATTACGGCGGTGGGAAAGTGGCTGAAGCCGAGCCACCAGATTAGGACCAATAATATTGCTGATTGTTCTTTGGATTTTAACAAGGAGCTCAAGATAAACAGCAAAGGACACCAGACCCTATGTGGCAGTAATATTCTAAGCATGGACGAATGAGGACATAAAGATGTAAGAGATTCTGGAAAAAATTGTCTCGCGCGATAGAGTGAAACGCCTTTCTTAGTAGCTGACCTAGCAATAGATTCAATACATGTCAGCCGGGAATGGTAACCCAAGAAGGACCCAAGAAACTTTCCTGGAGGTTAGCATCAGTCGTGCTGATGAAGGGCAGAGATGGGTCTCTCAGATTTTTAAGAGAGAGAAGTTTAGCTTGCATGTACTTTGCTTTGTTTTGCTTAGTTTTATGGCATATCAACCTGAATAGGTTATTTAATGCCGACAAGATATTTATTGATGGTAACATTTTTTAAAAAAATGTATTGCTGGTAATATATAATTTTTTTTAAATGTATTGCTGGTAATAATTTGTTCTTCAAAAATTCATTGCTGGTATTAAAACCTATTTTTACAATTTCATTGTGTTTCGGCCCTTTTTGCCCATAGCTGGAACCCTAACAGGTGCTACCACCCCGGGTCAGGGTGGAGCTGGGAATACCAGCAATTAAGAGGTGGTTCCACGTTCCTCAAAACCTCCTGATCTGATTATTCCATTTCCTTTCACCTCTTCTAAGAAGAAGGGCCCGGCATTTACATGCTTTTCGTCGAACTAAGACTAATATTGCAACAAGACTCACATATTTTTCCTATAAAACATTTATTTATAACAATCCTAAAACCCCGCTTTTCAAAATGAAACCCGTAATTCTTTCGTAAAAAAAAAAAAAAAAAATGATATATATATATATATATATATATATATGATTGCAACACGGTCAGTCGTGGCGAAAATCTCACAAGGTTAAATTTTGAGGCTTGGAATTCTCGTATAGAATTCCTGTATAAATCAATTCTAATTTCTTCTTCGTTTTGTATAATTTCGGATTACGAAATATTTCCTCAGACCATTCTACTTTTTGATAATGGAAGCGATCTGGATATCCATGCTTACGAATTACAAACGCTGATCACGGTAAAGTACGAAAAGGACGAAGAGAAAAGGTGGATTTGAAGTAAATTAGACTTAGAGTTGGAAGCGGTATTTTTTTTCTAAAAGGAAGTTGTTTCGTGATTAGAGAATAAAAGACAAACACTGACATTGTAGATTTTTGATTGAGAAGGCGTCCAGTAAGAACGAAGGGGTTGAGTGGGTCTCTTTACACGTGGGTGGGGTAATTATCTACGGGCGCTCGTTATTGATCTGATTAATTATTGACACAAGAATCAGAAAAAAAAGAAGCCATGGACATATATATATATATATATATATATATATATATGTCTTTTTATTGTGTTTATATATAATGACCGAGAACAAATCCTTACTGCAGACACCGGCTCAGGCACATTTGTGTTTGTTATACACCTACAGAACCCAAATGTCTTTTAAACTGCAACAATGCTGAGCTTGGCCGAGTGGCTAGAACGTTCGCTTTCTGACCATAAAACTCCCAGTTTGAATCTCACCCTTGTCAATTTGACGGAAAGATGACTTCTTTATATTATCGGGCTGGGGTGGGGGAATGTGCCTGTGAAACCAAAGCCTTGTGAATTAAATTGGGTAGACGGAACTCTTCAGAAGCCGTCGATAGTTACAGGTCGTCGTGACCGAGGGGTCGAAAATATTGCCGTTTGTTCAAATTGGTGATCATGCACTCTCTCCCAGAAACTGTAACTAAGGTCTGCTCAGCATAGTTGCAGTATAAATCACAAGTTGACTGTCGGTGTCGAAAAAACAAAATGTGCCTGGGTAGGTACCTGCAACAAGGATTGGTTGAGTGGGCGGATATTTTCGGAAATGAGTAACTGGACACACACACACACACACACACAATATATATATATATATATATATATATATATATATATTATATATATATTATATATATATAAAGTCAACCACAGGCAGACTGTTTTGCTGTTTCAGAACTCATCAGTGTGGAAGTACATTCGATCGTTTCAGGCCAATTTTGGTATCAGTCGGAGATTCTAACCCCTAGGCCATCGACGTCCGGCAGAGAGTAAGGCGAATTTTTGCGTATTTATTTTTTTTTATAAACACACCAGTCACCAGACTCGCTTGGTGAAAAAACCCGGATAGCACAATTTGCAGGTATATCATAAATTGGTAACCTAGGCCCCCCCCCCAAAACGAAACCAGAAACATCCGAACAGAGCGAAAAAAATCGTCTAGTGCCTTAAATTTCCAGTCAAAAGAAAAAAAAAGTAAATAAACCAGCTTACCCTGAAGATCCATTTAGGTGAAACTTAGGTAGGTAGTTCCTAGTTCCTTTATTTCTTGATAAAGAAAAAACAAACCGTAGAACCCCCAAACCCCATTTCAAAACTATAAATGAGTAAAGCATTCCATAGCATAGTTATTCCACACATCGCCTGAGGATGAGACTGACACCTGCTAGTTAAGGTTTAATATTGAAATTAAACCTGACTACTGCTGACCAATTTCGAAACAGTAATTTCTGTGTCGCGATCGAATCATATTTTAAAAAATAATAAATTATATATATATATATATATATATATATATATATATATATATATATATATATTGCACACTTGTGTGTGCAAAAGTATTCGACCCAATATTATTTTCCTTATTTATCTTTCCCAAGTAATACAAGATGCCGGTTTTGGTTGTTTTGCTCCCAATCTTGCAGCTGGTACACCTTATCTTTTTATCAGTTCTCTGCATCGATAACTTCCTTGGAATTTCGAACAGAGTCTTTTACTCAATATGGTTCGAATCTCATTTACTCTGCTTAGTAATGGCGGATATGAAATATCAACCAACTTGTCTTATTCGCCTTTGTGTCACTTGCCCGTTTCTTCCACCAAAGGACGTTGTATTTTAGCACTACTACTTTTAAGTAGTAAAATCTCATCTGTCATGTTTTACCCGACGCCGTAATTCCACTAAGTAGCCCTTGGACAATTTATTACTGAAATAATGGAACCTTAAACGTAATGTCCCTACTAAGGTGATGGGACTTTATGAGTGTCCTGATTAAGATGGGTGGACTTTTTTTTGTTGCCTGCCGTTCCTTAATCAAAGGTCAACTTTATCGCATTCATCTCTATTTCTAGATCTACTGAGGATGTTTTCAGCGTCTAACATGCGATAAATACTTTCAGTCGTCTTATCCCTCAGTGTATCTTTCACTTCCATCCATAAATGATCAACCATGACTGATTAGCTGTCGCTCACTAGGCAAAAAACTCTTCGATATTCCTTTAAAGGGACGGTTTTATATTCCTTGCCACAACCGCACGGTATTGAATAGATTCAGTTCTTAGTCATGTTTTCTTCTGAGATGGGTTTGTTTCGGGGGGAAATATCTTCGAACTTCGAAAGTGTTGAACTGCTTTGAATACTGTTCCGATATTGTATGGATTCTTTGAATCTTTCCAGATGTACCCTCCTTTTCTTTTGTTGTTTGTGGAAGCTGATCTTGTAGTTCGGTTTGAAATGCAAAGGAGGATGACTTCCTTCTAATTTTCCTAAAAGGAGTGGGGGGTCAGGGAAACTCACCAGGGTTGAAGGAAAATAAATTAGCTAAAGTATCAGTCTTTCGAAAAACAATCTGCGGATTTAATAGATTCATTTTCCAACAAGACAACAACCGTAAACAGCATCATCATCATACAATAATTCTACCTGTCTCTCCATTTGTTTGTTAGTTCGCACGTCCGTTACGTCCTGCCAATACCTCATAAATTACGGACTATGCAGTTTTGACCGGTTGAAAACAGAAATGTCATATCAGACACACTCTGGTTTCACCGAGAAAAAGATAGAAAGCATGTTTAACGTCTGTTCCAATGAAATGGAAAAGTTGGAAATTTCAAATCTTTTCATTTGTACCCCCTTACTTCTTAAAATAACGACCAGCATTCATATGATTGTTATTACAATACTGTGTTAAAGTTGTTAAGCTCAAATATTTAACGATGCGATAAATGTGAAATTTCTACGGATATTTTATTGTCGGAGAACTTGCCATGAGCTTATTCAATGATTAACTTAAGAATTAAGATTCATAAGAACATTCAAGTAGGAAAACCGTGACAGTTTCTTGCGTCTTTCTGGTATTTTCATCTCTGAATAGCTTGAGAAAATTAACATTAGGTGGACGGACAGAAGCTTTGAGCAAAGAAGGAAACTTGTATTTAGAATCAGAAAGAAAGACGGCTCGGAGAATTTGACACTCACAGGACTTATTGAGGGGTACAAAGAGCGAAAGAGTGACACAGACGGATTTTGTATTATCAGAAGTTAAAGATGGGGAGTTGTGGAGAGCCATGATCGCCGACATGCAGAAAGGACATGACATATAAAAGAATAAATGAAATGACCTTCTCAATCGTCTGAAAGAAATTCAATCGTAACATTCCTGGCATGAAATGAAAATTGATCTTCATAAACGAAAAGCACGGAATATGAAACCGTTCCAAACAATTCTGAATGCAAAAGGGCATGAAAAAAAGAAAAAGAGAAACCCTCGATAAATGTAAAATGATTTAAACTACAAAAAGACTGTTAGCAGTGAACGTCATCAAGAAGCCTTCAACTATTAGTTTAGGGGTTTGAATAATTATGAAAAACTCGTTATAATAAAGTATAGGGTGACCCCCCAAAAACGGGAACTTTTTAACAATCCAATAAAACCAAGAGTGATGGAAGAAAAATATTTAATTCATAGTAATTGAAACCGTAAAACATGCCATTTAAGAAACAATGATGGAATTTTCATTTTTTAAAAATTATGTCCTGTAGATGGCGTCCTCCTGTACGAATGCATTCTTGAAATCTGCTGTAGAGACCCCTATTTACTGATGCAACATCTCAGGTGGGATATTGTGAATTTCATTCTTGTTATTAAAATGGCGAAATGTTTACTTGCTCAAGGTCACTGTCTCGCAGTGTTGCCACTTGCTCATGTCTGGCAATACGCACTTAAAAAATTCCCGTTTGTTTGGGTCACCCTATATTAACAGGTTTTGGTGCAAGCCAACTTGTACTATTTCTTTAGCTAATTATGGGACGCTTAGTCCGAAAATCAAGTCATGGTGTTTCAACAATTAGACCAGTGGTTTTCAACCAGGGTTCCGCGGAACGCTAGCGTTCCGCCAGTAAAGCCCAGGGGTTCCGCAAGAAGTTACACAAGTACTATGATTGACACGACCCAATATTAAAGATTTGTGCAAGAAACATCAGGCTCGAGTTTCTCATTGAATCTTTAATGAAAATAAATGCAATCCATTTAAACTGAAGTTTTTTAATACATGTGTAATAACCGTAGAAGCCAGATTAAAATTGCATATGGACGTATACAATATTTTTACAGTTGGTCTTTGTATTTTTTGTAAATAAATCTGAAGATGAGTATTTTTATTTTATTTTAATAATTGAAAGCTTTTTTTTGCATAAGACAATTAATTTATTGCAGGGGTTCATCGATCCACTGGAATGTTTCCTTGTGGTTCCGCTCCAGTAAAAAGGTTGAAAACCACTGAATTAGACAATCAATAACATTTTTTTTTTTTTGCATGAGGTTTTCAGAATTAATTTGAATATTATGGGCTTTGTTTTTTTTTTTTTTTTTAATTCTCAAGTTCTGTAAAGTAACCGACAAAATGGACTTTTCTTTTTTAGTCAGCTTCCCCCAAAATTGGCTAAGAAAAAGTATAAATTGGCTTTCACCAAAACTTGTGTAGGCCAGTGTTACTCTCCATATTCGAATTTTAATTACTTATTTTGTAATATTTCATACTACGATAGTGTTTAAGCTTCAAAGGAGCACTGATTCTTTTTCTTCACATTTACAGTGACCTAACTCAAGCATAACTATTAAAAATTTTTTTTTTTTTTTTTTTTTTTTACATAGGATACGGTATTTTGGATCAGGTCAACTAAAACTAATGGTGGAAAATTAACTTTATTTTTGGATTCACCACCTTCAAATTGTTGAAAATTAATCAAAATCATATGCACCATTTAAAAATCTTTCGTAGGCCTGTATAATTATGTAAACAAACTAATAATTATCTCTTGTTTAGTATCCATTCGGATATTAAAATGTTTTTCCAACGGCAACTGATTAAATGCTGTCAAATTAAAGTTGGAAGGATTAATTGTTCGACCTAATATTTCAGACAAATAATAGTCAAGCAATAAGTCTGGTCTTTGCTATGGTTTCAGTTATTTCACCCCAAGTAAGGCAATAAAGTCACTAAGATGCAAGTGGTTACTGAATACGAGAGAACATAAGAAAAAGAATTATTAAAAGGAGATGGTACACTAAAAGAACATTTTTTTTACATTGTTCGGAATGTTGTCCTCATCTTTGTTGCCATATTCACGACGTTTCGACCGTTGTACGCTAGGGCTTTCTTCAGATATTTGGAATTTCGAACCGAATATGAGGTTCGGTTCGAAATCACAAAGAACTGTACCAAGTAAACAGAAACATTCACTTTAGGGCTTTCAACATCAGCAACAACTAAAATGGATAGCACACGTCAGTGGAAGAGAGAATAATGACGTAATAAACATGTTGACATTCCACATTACTTCAAACAAAAGGATAGGAAGGAAACGGCCCAACAATACTAGAAAGAACTATAACATTTAGTGGAGTTGAGAAACCTACTTTCTTGAAAAATTGTTTTCATAGAAACATTTGATAAATTTCAACCTAAAGTAGCACTGGCTGCTCGGCGGTCAATGAATAGTGAATGCTTCCTTAGAACGAAACGGATGATATTACCATTAACAATGAAGATGAGAACAGATAGTACACTTTGATCGCAGTCTGGTGGCCATATGTTGAATAAAAGCCTAACTCGATTAGCACTGGCTGCTCGGCGGTCAATGAATGCCGAATGTTTCCTTATAAGGAAGCCACTTGTATTACCATTGACACTAGACGTTTCAGTTGTTTAGTATGAAGCAACGTGTGATATGAAATGGGGTCAGTATTTACTTTAATTAATTAGAATAAGGAAAACCTTTAAGAGTTGGAAATGTCTGCGATAATTCGGTATGGAACTTTTCAGTCATAATTATGCCAAGATGTTTGTAGTAACGATAATGTTGATTCCAAGAATGATGGCGATTATGATAATTATCTTACAATTGGGATGCAGAATGAAGAAAAGAAAATTCCATTATTATTTTTTTTTTTCCGTATGAAATGGCAGCCACATTCCTATCGGGTAATTACGTAAAAATTTCCACCAAAAAATTCCAGTATCTTTTAGATATTTGGGAATTTTGCCAAAAACGAGACGGCGGCTGAGAAGCGCCAGTCTTAAACAAAAGGGCGCTGCCCGATAATTAGGAGCGTTAATTAAGACCGGAAAATGGCAGGCAGAAGAGAAACTTCGCCAAAACATGAAGTGTATGTCTCTTGCCCCGGTGCCCATCTACCAAATTTTCGGAGATATTTTAACGGTGGAAAAAGAAAACTGCAAAGAAAACGGGAGAAACTGATTAAAATAAGATTAAAATTACCTCTAAAAATGATAATCCAAAATTGCTTATGATTTGGCGGGGAAAAAAAATTATTTAAGGAAGGATACTGAAGGATAAGTGCTGTAGAGAGGCTGTTTTTGGAAGCAAACACACGCGGATATGATTAACACTAGATTTAATTACTTTTGCATTTAAGTTTAATTTAGAATATTCGTGAAATCTGTTTTCTCACCGTGTGACTCGTCCGATTATTTTAAGACAAATGAACACATTGCAATACAAAGAAAGAGAGATAAAAAAAGACGGGAAGAAAAAAGAGAGGTAGGGGGAGAGAAAAAAGAGAGAGAGACAAAGAGAGCGAGAGCGACAAAAACAAGTGCGAGAGAGACAAAGAGAATGTGTCGTATGTGCATTGCAGTACACTGGCATGAATATTGTATAGTGCCTACACACACACACACACACACATATATATATATTACAGTAACTACGTCAGCTAAAACACACACAATATATATATATATATATATATATATATATATATATATGTGTGTGTGTGTGTGTGTGTGTGTGTGCATATGTTTTAGCTGACGTAGTTACAATCTGAATTTTCATTTGAAATGTTTGCACATTTGTTCCACAAATACTTTTAAATGTTGTTAATGCACTCAATTCTACACTATTGAACTGAGGGCATTGACAAGAAATGAGATTAAAACATGTCAAGAAAATGCTTTTTCGTCATTAGATTATGGAATTATTTACGTGCATATAGTCAAGTAAGCGTTTATATACTATATATATATATATATATATATATATATATATAGTATATAAACGCTTACTTACTGTGATACAGCGAAACAGTACTGTCTGTGGATGACAATATATATATATATATATATAAACTCTGAGGTAGACACCAAGCGACGAGAGTACTTCAAGCTTCATCGAATTCTTTAGGCCATGTGTGCTATGTTTTGGCTTGGCTATTTCTATATGTTGATCCTTGGTGAATTATGTGTAGCAAAGCCTATTGTCTTATCCTAACGGTCATTTGTAGCTATTTTATAATATGTTCTTTGTTAATTTCTTATTCCTTATTTATTGATTATTATTATTATTAACATTTACTCGTCTTCATGTGTGCAGACCTCGTTTGTTATTTAATTTGTTTATTTAATCAGATTTTTTAATTTTATTTATTTTCTCATCTGTAGTTATCTTGTTTGGTTGGTTTTGTTATGTCGTGTATATATTTGAGTTTATCAGAGTGGGAGTTTTAAGGTACTCGTTTTGATTTTTCGATTTTAACTAACGTAGTAAAAAAATATTTTTCGTGGCTCTATCTTGAGAAGAGTTCTGATCGTTTTAGTAAATCTGTGTTTGTCTGAGAAGGGGGCTTATTGCTATTTTCTCCAAACAAAGTTTACAGTTTTGGGATTTACTGTTGTAGGCTGATGCTCTTTTCTTTATTTTCCATATTTTGGTGTAATTTGTTTTTTGTTTTTAATTTCCCATACATGTTCAGTAAGTATTGTGCGTATTTAATGTTTGCAAAAGATGTTTAGTGTACCTAGTTTCTGTTTCCAGGGTCCTTCAGTTACTTTGTATATTCATTTCGTTATCTGATTCTACAGTGACTTTGTATAGTACATTGTTTTTCAAACAATTGTCATTTATGGGACATCCCTTCTTTACTCTGCAGTTACAGGTGAGTTTGGTTTGTGTGGGTAGTTTGTTGGTAATATTTTTGTTGTGCTTTTTATTATTTTTTGTGTCATGTTCTCGGTGCAACTGTAGCTGATTTTTATTGGGTTTCTATTGAATATCTCGTGAAGAATACCACGTAGGGGAAAGTGCTTGTGTATGAGTGTAATGAATATTTTCCTACATTTGGTTTTTACGTTTTTGATGTACGGTGAGTTAAACCATGTTTCTTATTTTCGTATTAGTTTTTTTTATGTGGTGCGTACGTGAGTGTTATCGAAAATCTTTTAAGACCGATTCATAATCTTTTTAACTTCGTTGAAAGAATTATCAGATAACTTGCGCTTGGTGTGATATGATTCAATATTGTTTTTGGGTGGGTGCAAGATATGTGTATGTAAAGTGGTTTGTCGTTAGGTTTTCTATATGATTGATATATACCTTTTCTTAGATTGAGTGTGACATCTAAGAAATATACTTCCTTTAGATCCGTTTATATGTTTATGTGGAATCCCATATTTATGAAAATTTTATTATTTTTCTGGCTGTGTATGTTTTTTTTGTCCGTTAGTTTCTTAGGATTATGAGTCCGTCGTCTCTGTAGAGGCCTATATCATGTTTATGGATTATTTTAATTAGTTCATGTAGTAAATGTATAGCTATAAATTCGCAGGTTTTTATGTCATCAAAGCTTCCCATTGTATTGTCAAAGGTTCCTTCTTTCTTTATCCACGAATCTACGTTGACGAATAATAGAATTTTCGGGAGTGCTTACTGATTTTATATTTACATACGTTCTGTCTATGATATTGAGCACTTTATCCCATAAATATAGCACATGTTAATAGTATTTTTATCATTATATCCAAAACATTTTTGTTTTACTTACCCATTTACAGCGTTATTTCAAACATACTAATGGGTGGCTTTTATTATATATATATATATATATATATATATATATATATATATATATATATATATATATGTCATTCGCAAACAGTACTGTTTCGCTGTATCACAGCTCTTCAGTGCGACTAGACTTCTGAATGCCTCAAGCCAGGATTGAAACCCAACTGATTTGGTGTCAGTCTCTAGCACTGGCCTAGATTCGACAGATTGAGTCAGCCAAAATCTAGCGTATTGTTCTTACAAATGTAAACAAACGCCCAACAACCGAAGTGCTCCATTCATTTTACAGAAGAGCTTCGCATTAACGCAGGTGGTTGTTGTTTTAGAATTAGCTTGTCATTCAATAGTGCTCAATTAAAAATATATTTTCAAGAGCTAAATTATGAAATTCGCAGACAGTACTGTTTCGCTGGATCACAGCTCTTCAGTGCGACTAGACAACAGAATGCCTCAAGCACATTATATATATATATATATATATATATATATATATATATATATATTAAAGCATAATTGTCCATCCCACAAAATCTTTAATATCTCAAAAAAAAAAAAAAATTTTCAGATAATACGTTTAGCCATCTTGACACCATTTTTCGTAAGAATCGCTGAAAATCTCTCACTCATTCAGCTAAAAAGAGAAAAGGTTAGAATCATTGTGTCTTCACAAGTGAGCAATGGCGAAAGGAAAAAGATCATTCAGGCGTTCAGTAAAAGATGCCAACATTCATCTTCAATGTCCATTTAAGAACCATCAAGAGAACAGTAAATAAGTTTTAAAAAGTTGTATAGAGGAAAACTGGATGAGGAGGTCACAACAGGAAGAGGGATCATCATTTCAGCTTAAACCTAAAGAGATCAATTTGAATCGATTCAACTTAATGCATAAGATGTTTCAGCTACGACAGTCCAAAAAGCAGTAAAAAAAAAAAAAAAAAAAAAAAAAAAAAAAAGACAAAAATGAAATCCGCACGTGAAACATTTGAGGCACCTTGTTAATTCCTTTAGGATAGAAATGACGATGAGTTGGAAAATAATATTGCAATGAATGTATATAATAATTAAAATGTAAAAATCACCTCATATGGGGAATATGCTTATTTAAACCGATAAAAAAAAATTCAGTGGATTTTATTGTGTATCAAGCTTTTGTTCTGTAATAGTACATTGAGCTCTTTTTGTGGATCAGTTTTAATATTATATTCCACTTGAATTATATACCAACAGATTAATTACCTTTACTATATATATATATATATATATAAAATATGGAGAAAACAACTGAAAAGTTGCAAATTAAAAGAAAAAAAATTGCATGTTTTTTTGTGAAAGTATTTATTGAAAATTTTATATATATATATATATTTGATATTTCAGATCGCCTCGATCTTTCGTCAGAAATTAATTAAATAACTGTATTCAGAAGTTTGTTTTCAATTAGCGTCCGTCGCGAGACGCGTCCGTCACGTGATGTGGAATGCAACTCTGTTTGAATATTTCTAACCTAAATCTAACGATAATATTTTAGATGTTGTTTGAAAAGGGTTTTTTTAAACAATATCTAAAGAAATTTTTTAACTATTGAAATATTTATACAGATTTAAAATTCCCAAGTCTTTGTTTAACCCTAGTTTATATGTGTCTAATTTTAAAATCCAGTATTTCTCTTTTTTCTGCGTGTGTATGTGGAACTAAAATCGGAATCTATCAATAAACATTTACAGTTGTCTAATGAGTGTCTTGATTGATTAAAGTGTTCAGCTATGGGGGAATAAGGATTGTTTTGACGTATGGATACTTTATGATTGTTGAAACGAAATCTAAAATTAATTCCAGATTCGCCAATATATCCACTATTGGGACATATTGTGCAGAATAAATAGTAGATTATGTTATGGCTATCACAGGTGAGGCGAGGTGGATGTATCTTGATATTGGTGTTGGGTACAGAAAATACACTATCGGTTATTAAGTATTTTCTGTACCCAACACCCATATCAAGATACATTGTAGTTGACAGGGAAGCAAGAAATCGGAAGGAAGTTCCACAGACGAGTAAAGAAACAATTAGATGTTATAGTTGAATTTATTTCAACAGTAAAACGTCGAGACCCAGTTGGAAATCTCGTAGCACGCTTGGATTCATATAAACGAGGCACTAAAGGCAACAGTTCATAAAAAAAACAATTGTCATGCAAATATTTATAGTAAAAATAGGGGGGAAGCCATGTCACATTGGTGTATAAACATCGAAATCAACCATATACAGTAACTGTAAGTTTCTTGCATCAAGCGATCTTCAGACCATGTGTTACAACTGCTTTCAGAGTTTATATATAAGCCACTGGGTGATTACGTGCTGTGCGAATGGAGGAAATTTGTTTTGGGTTCATACTTTGGGTTATTTATCGTGATGAAATTTTAGTTTGCTTGACTTTATATATTTCATTTAACAATTTGCTTTGTTTATTTTTCTCTGGTTTTAGCTTTTGTTATTTTAAATAAAGTTTATTAGATTTTGGTTATAGAACTTTATTAAGACTTTTTGGTCATAATGTGGTTGTAGGTAGCGTAGTAGATATTAGTTTCGTGTCTGTATTTCGAAATGAGCTCTTGTTTTGATTTTAGGAGTTTATCTTGTTCTAGGCACAAGTTACAGTCATGTTGTAAGCTGGTGCTGTTTCCCTTATTTTTATGCGTTTTGGTTTATGTTTTCATGTTTTAATATAGTGTTGTGTTATTTGGATATTTTGTTGCTAAATGAGGTTTTATGTATGCAGCTTGTTTTCAGAGATATCTTGTTCTATCTATGTATATTTTTCTGGGTCTTGTTTAGATTAGCTTCATATAGTATATTACTGTGTAAGTAATTCCTTCGTTTTTTTCATTTTTATCTAACTTACTATTCATTATCTATATCTGCTTTATAATCATTCTGCAAATTCATGTCTGTCTCTCTCTCTATATATATTTAATCTCTTTCTTGTTATTATACATCTTCATTAGCATCTCTCTATTTTCTTAGTCTCTTCTCGGCCCACTTATGTCTCTCTCATCTCCTTTTCAAGAGTTCTACCTCTTTATTTGTCACCTCCCATCGTTCTCCTTCTGTTAGCAAGCTTGTCCCGCTAGCACAATTACGACTGAGTTGTAAGTTCAATCCTCACTGGGTGCTCCTGACTTTCGGCCTTGTGTCGCATCTAATCTAAGAAAATTACCATTGTATACTTTTTTCTTTCCCTCCCTCATTTCCCTTCTCAGTCTCCATTTCTTTCTCTCTTTTTTTATTTCTTCCTGACTCTTTATCTACGATACCATCTTATTTATTTATCTATTATGTTATATTTTTTCATTTTTTCCCTATCTTTGGTTTTTCACATTATCAATGTTGCCTTTCCCCCCTGAAGCTTTTCCCCAGACTGAACATTTTTTTTTTTCAACGATTGTCGTAGTTTTTTTTTTATTTTTATTATTTTCATTCCTTGATCGGTAGTTTATCACTTTTCTTTCAGTCAAATATTTTAATTTTTTCTTGTATTTTCCTGAATGTCTGCTTTCCCCTCAAGATGTCGCTAATCGATTTGTGTTCGAACATCTAAGAGCATAAGATGCCTAGCATTTAGATCGCCCGTGAAATCAAATTATCGCAAATCAGAATCGAACCAGCATCCTTTGAATTGCAGATGAACGATTTTCTCTGCCGGCAACAGACATTCACTTAAATTCTTAGTCAAATTCTCACTCGTACTAATGATTTCATTAAGTGCCAATTTAAAATGCGAATTCAAGCGAAGAAAGATTTCATTAAGTTTAATTTCATAAACGAGTTTTTGAATTAATTATCTATGAATAGTTCGTAAAATTGATCATTTCAGATCATCGATTATTTTACAGATAAAATTTGAAAAATGGATAATTTCATGATACGATTATTTGAGAACAATGGCAGTTTCAAAAATCGAGTTTTTCGCTGAAAGGGTTAATTTAGAAATTCTATCATTTCAGAAAAATAATGTTTATCTCTGAGTTTTCAGATTTATTAATGACTGTATAATTAGTTTCTTTTCGTTTATTGTGATGGGTTGAGTTTTTTTTAATCCTTTCACTTTAAGCAAGGCAATAAAGTCACTAAGATGCAAGAAGTTAGTGGGTGTGAGTGTATTACGAGAAATTGAGGAGAGCAGACAATAACAGATCAGGAATTTAGACAGAAGGTAATGTTTGACATTGCATTTAAATTTGGGAAGCTGACTGGGAAGTAAGAAACAGGAAGCACGAGTGAAGGAACTGTCAGCATAGAACTTACGGTTTACATCAAACCATTTCAGCTGTAAGCTGATGAGACCTTATCGCTAATCTAGTACTGCGCTTAAATTCGTGGCATATATGAAAGTTCATAAGAATTTGAATTTCACATAAATTTAGTTGACGCGAAAAATAAGCTGATCAAATCACTTGATTTTTTATGATGTCAGACATTCCATTTGTCTGTTCTTTCAAACCACGTTATGAAGATAAAATAGAGTGTTTAGGAACTGTCTAAATTATTGACGACAAAACCATTTCTATTAATAGATTTGCAGAGTCTGAAATTTTTCGGACGTGTTGTGATGCAGGAAAAAGAAAAAAACGATTATTCCAAACTTTTTATGCCAATCACGATATATATATATTTAAAGACATTTTTATGTTTAACATTCTTTTTATAGATACAAGTATTTAAGTAAATGCTCTGTTTATAATAAACAGTATTAAATAACATTTACCGGCCTGAATGCCCGAGAATTTTTCATAGAAAATATTCGTCCTTCGACAGGATTCGACAGTTTCTTTGACAAGTTTATTACCGGTCCAGTTTTTTTGTTATAAAAATGTTTATATTTTAATAATATTTTGACCCCAGCTTGTGGGGTTCTCTATTTGCGCATAGCTGAATCCTTAATAAGTGCTACCATCCTGGGTTCGGCTGGACCCGAGAACAACAATTCAGGGGTGGTTCTACGCTCCTCAAAACCTCCCGATCAGAGGTTTTCTATTGTATGTAGTTTATCGTCATACCCAAGACAGTAGACGTCTTCAGGAAGGAGATCCAAATACAGGATTATATTGGTAGAGGGTAACTGGACTTGTGTACAATGTGTCTCTTCCAGAGTCTTAAACGCTTTTCTAATTCAATGATCGATTATTCCTGGTTTTTGCATTTTGCCACTGCTTTTTGTTACATTTTTTACCTTCCGTATGTTTGCACAGTTTGGTTTCATGGCGACTGGATTAATAGAAGTATTTCGAGGAAATGAAAATCTTTATATACGAGTTACTTTTATAATATTCGAAGATTAGCGAGAATTAACCTCGAGATAATCTCAAAGTTTCACAATATTTGCTTGTGATTCATCATGAGATATTAGGTTGGTTTTTTAGTGATTTGTGAGACTTAAACTTTTCCAGGTTATTTAAAGCCAGAAAATACTTTTAGATTTTAAGAATTTTTTTTATTTATTTAGATAATGATTTACTGATAAAAGTTCTAATAAACCCACAGTCGGGGGGGGGGGAAACGAGAGTTGGATGCATACGTTTCCCCCGAGAGTTGTTGCGCTTAAGTGTATATAACGAACCCGACTGGAATGTGAACTCCGTTATCCATTACACCACCCGCACATCCAAGCTTACAACAACTAGTATTCCCAAGGTGTCACCCATCTTGGTATTGACAAGGCTCGACGTTGCTCAACGTTAGTAAGGCAGTCTGAACATTTACTTAAAATGTTAATAAATCGTACCCACTTTCTGTTAGGCCCCTAAAAATAGATTCTAAGGAGTCATTTTAAGGAAATCTTTCCTAAGCTATTAGGCGGCCTCGGATCAAGAGAGCCACAACCTAGGAAGGTGCAATTACTCTTAAGTAATGCATATCTCGTTCAGAACTTCATGAAAAGTCCATACATACTTTAGGGCACAATTTATTAGGAGTCCCAAGTGCATAGGCCGGCAGGTATAATTCACACTGCTGTAAAAAAAGGCGTTTATTTAAACATGAGTATCCACTAACATACGTTTGATGTAGTAAGGAATAAGGCCATTAAAAATAGAATCCATTAATTCCTTAGAAATTACTTGGTTTACGTTTCGAATACTCAAATAAAGTGAGTAGATGTGGACTTTCGAGAAGCTCTGAAAGACTGTGCATCTCTTAGAGAACTTATTGAACATTACTAAAGTGATATAAAGTTATTTTTAAATGTAACTAATACAAAAACGCTTTTTTGAGTAACTTTTATGGTTTATATATATAGGAAAGTTGTCCGATACATAGATATATATCTTAAACTTGACGAACGGACTGAACGATTACAAAAAAGATTGTCTACGAAACTCTGGAGTCGGTCGGTACTCAATATAACATCAATCAGCTAAGTTAGAAAGGACTCTCCCATCGTATGAGGTTCAAAAAGCTCAGTTGTTAGAACCAAAAAGTCAGGACTATAGTGGTGAAGGCTTGTGCCGAACTAACACTTTTTGGAAGACTTGGGCACAGAACTGGCGCACAGCGTGTCAGTAGGTCCCCTAACGACACTCTTCACGTTCGGGATTTAGTGTGGTCCTTCTCAGAGCGGTTACCATCCCCCCACCAAGGCAAAGAACAGAGTAAATCCTGTTACTTATCCATTTGTCAGTTCTTTCAAACCACGTTATGAAGATAAAATAGAGTGTTTAGGAACTGTCTAAATTATTGACGACAAAACCATTTCTATTAATAGATTTGCAGAGTCTAAAATTTTCCGGACGTGTTGTGATGCAGGAAAAAGAAAAAAACGATTATTCCAAACTTTTTATGCCAATCACGGCATATATATATATATATATATATATAAGACATTTTTATGTTTAACGTTCTTTTTATAGATACAAGTATTTAAGTAAATGCTCTGTTTTATAATAAACAGTATTAAATAACATTTACCGGCCTGAATGCCCGAGAAATTTTCATAGAAAATATTCGTCCTTCGACAGGATTCGACAGTTTCTTTGACAAGTTTATTACCGGGGGTGGGGAGAAAGAAGAGATGAATTCACACCTTTCCCAATTTTGTGTGTATGTATGTGTGGGGGGTTCATTCCACGCACAGATATACAACCGTGTGTGTTCACAGATGTTCATATAAAATGGTGATTGAAAACTAAATCAATATTTTTGTAGGTGTGGCCAGACAGGAGTCCTTGATTTAACACTGACTTTTTTCCTTGGAGTTGATTAAAAAGAGCAAGTCTACTATACCAAACAAAGACTTTGGAAGAACTTGAAGGGTGAATACAAGAAGTTATCTCTTCCATACCATAAGAATTCCTGGTGAAATCAGTTGACGCAATTTCTAGGCGACTCGAGAAGTTGGTAGCAAAATCTGATGCCCATATCGAATTTTAAATAAAACATGTTGAACGCTTCCCTCTCATTTCTAGTTCTTGTAAAAATTATAATTAAGAAATAAATTCAGTATTTTAAAATGAGGAGTTACTTTTCATTCACTATGTATATACTTCAAAGTCGATGGTACATGCAAGACGTAAAATCTGAATCCAGAAACTAGATTCTTAGACGTTTAAGTCATCAAACGAAGTAAAACGTACTTGGAGAATTTCTGTAGACATTGTTTAAAAAAAGAAAAAAAAAGTGAAACAAGTTTTACTACTGAAATAATGAAATAAAAGCGACCCCTACCAACACTGTAACACATTTTCACGCCAAACGCAAGTAGAAAACCAATTAAAAAAACAAAAAAAAACAAAAAAACAACCCTGATAAAAGAAAACAAATATTGGTAAATAAGATGCAAACGCTGTCAATGAAAGACAAAATGGTGGTACAAAGAAATGTTTGCAAAGCTGAAGAAATATTGGATGAAAAAAAAAAAAAAAAAAAGGAAACCAGTGCCATAAACGAAACAAAACTAAAACGGTAAAAATAAAAAGATAAGTAGACAAATAAGCAAAACGCACGGATATAGCGTACGCTCCCACCCCACGAACTTCTACAAAACTAAAATGGTACACAAGAAGAAATTATTCTAAGTCTTAGCGAATTCTTACCTGAAAGTGTTGCAGACGCGTCTCGACGTATCTCTCCGGTTTCCTTTGAGTTGAAGGCGTAGACCCGCGGAAACAACGCATACTATCAGTAGTCTCGTTTAGAAAAAAACGTTACCAAAAATAAATAAATAAAATTATTTAGCTTTCCTATTTGGCGGAAAGGCACTCGTAAAAACCTACAGATGAAATGCAAAGAAAAGATTATCGTCGAGTGACGTTTGAAGAAATAATTTTCTTACGTTGAAATTTCAAAAGTAAACGAAAACAACGAAAGGAAATTAAGATTTATGACAAAAAAATTGTTAAAAATTTACATTCAATTGCAGCAGGTTAAGTGTATAAGAAATTAACAAACAAAAAAAAAAGAAAAGAAAAAGAAGTTAGATACATAATTCGACAACTTGCGAAATTTTAAGACACCGATATCATTTTTTGTATTTTTTACCTGTTAATATATATATATATTATAATGCTTTCGGGGGAACTGTTGGTTTTACTTACGTGTCTAGGATATAGTAGACAAATTAAGATAATTAAATAACTTACCGTCTGTGGCCAAACTTAGGTTGGACGAGCATGCGTATTGATTTGCGTGACCCCCTCCCCACCTTCTACTGAGTCAGGTTGTGACACAAGGTCGGTTTTTTAACGCGAGTAGCCGGTCCAAGTTAGTCATAGCTGTGATATCATCGGCGCAGGGACGGATCCCTGCCACCGGCAAGTATCAGAATGTGTATACCACTCAAGAGTAATTTACACGTTCAAGATTATAATGATTTTCTAAGCATAGCTTAGATGTAGCACAAAGTCGAAAGTATAGTGCACCCAGTGAGAATCGAACTCACTGTTCAGTCGTAAGGAGCCAGCATACGTAAGGACTACTGAAGGTACGTAAAATATTTTGATTGGTGCAGCGAGTCGCGACAGTTCATATTAACTGACAGGCTGAGAATCTCTTTAGAGACTACGCGCACCGGGTGCTTTGACGTGGTGGCATGATTAGCAAGCTTGGGCCTTTAGGATTGAGTGGCGAGTTCAATCCTCACTGGGTGCCCCATACTATGCATCATAAACACTAGATAGCGCGCGAAAAGACACATCGACGTGGTTAGTAGTCTTATCTTGCTGGATCAATTACGGCTGAGTAGTGAATTCGATACTCACTGAGTGCTCCATACTTTTATCATTGTACCACGTCTAAGCTACGATAATTAAATCACTAGATAATGCACGTGGATAAAGACTGTACATTTGGGACCCCTTAGAGCGAATATGGTATTATGGTGATTGATGTAAGACTATGCTGTGTAAATGTTTTGGTGAATGGGAAAGTATTTCATTGGATAATCGATTTACGTTAGTGATACGGCAGGGAAAACTAAACAGCACATTCCTCCATGTTTATATTTATTGTACAAACATATGATTATGTCACAAGGCCGAAAAGGGGGAATGGGTTGAAGCTAGTCTTCACTATCTTGGTATCTCCCCCACCACCATTGTTCTCCATTCGAGTTATAATCCGAAGACTAGGGATAATCAATATCAGTTTCCTTGTAGCTTTTATTTACCTTAAAAATTCTCCATTACTTGTTTTGTCCATCGTATTCTTGGTGGGGGACAGAGCTCGGACAGGTGAAGGGGGGAGGCTCATTACTCTGGGAGGGACAATAGTGTATGTTCTTTTGGCGAGGCAGGACCGGATAGGTACCTGGTTTTGTCCATGCCCCTCTCCGCCCTACTACACCCAATGTACTTTTAAGTTGGACGATATTCTTCTCTTTCTTCTCCCTGCTCCTCTTCAAGGATGATGAACGAGAGGTGGGGGGCATTTCACCCACCTTCATCTCTGAGTCTACTTGTTGCTGCTGTTAATCTTCTTGTTTTTGCTCTTGTTGTTGCCGCATTTGGGGGGGGCGGTGTTTCTCTGTTTATCCAGCTTACGCTCGGGTCTCGTTTGCTAGCTCCTGCCTTTCTTTTGGTCGCCCGTGCGGTGGTCCCTGAGGTTTTGGTGACTGTGGATCCTTCTTTTGAGGAGAGGGTGCGTCAGTTGTCATCCTCCCTTTCCCCTCTCTTTTCCTTCACCGTCGGGGCCTTCTCTTTTGATGCTACGACACCTGTTGTTGTTGCTGTTGTTGGGGCTGTTCTCTGAGCGAGGTGGATTCTTTGCTGGGCACGCCTTGGCCATGTGCCCCAATTCTCCGGAAGAACAACAGTATGGTCTGCGTCCATCCACCACCACCAATATCCGCTTCTCATGGCACATTAGTATATTTGGTACTTCACCAAAGGCCTGCCTTGCCAATGTTACGTGTAACATTACATCATCAGTAGCGATACCCGATTTAGTCGTGATGGCCGAGACTTCCTCTACTTGACCGTATTTGGAGAAGAAGGCCCCCAGCCGGTCTTCACATATATCCACAGGCACCCCATGAACTGTAATTTTAGTCCGCCAGGTACCCATGTATTCCGTTCGAAGCCGCACCGCTGCAGTAGAAAGAACACTCCCGGCTAAGCGTTTGGCGTCTTCTTCAGTACCGAGCAGTAGGTCCCAAATCGCATTGGGCCGCCTACAAATAACTTTAGGGCCAATATGGAGACTTTTCAGCGTCTCCTCCATGGTATCCCTGCAGACTCCTATCAATTTCCGACTCTTTATGTCAGAGGTCAGCAGGGGTATAATTTTTGTGTTTACTGCGTCTTGAGCTTCCGGGATCGTAAGGAACTCATTTCCTTGCAAATATTTATCATACTCGGCCATTTTTTCTGCATAATACGCCGAGAGTCCTTTGACTTTAGCCCGTTTTCTGACCAGAGCGATTTTTGCAACGTTGGGTTATTTTCAATTTGTACCGTCGGTGTTTGTGAATTATTGGCCATGGTGGACCAAAGCCACCAGGTTATTTTTATTTCAAACAGGTGTACAAATAAAGACAAAATAAAATCGTGGATAAACCAAATAAAACGGAACAAGAACGTGGAAAAATAAATGTAAAAAACACGTAAAAATAAAATACGAGATAGGTAATAAATTAAAAAGGAGGGGAGGGGAAAATACAAGAAAGAAATAAACAAAAAGAAAAGCAAAAAGTGCACAAATAAAAAGAAAGGAAAGCTGAAAAACTCAAAACGTTTCAGAAAATAAAAAGTCAAAAACTTAACAATTCACTTTTAGAGTCGTAAATCAAAACGCAAGCAGAATCCAAACACGTTAATCCACTAAGCAAATAGACAATAATACTTAGGTAGTATATTTGCCCCTCCCCCCAATTTCCTCCATATTTGACCACGTGCCTCATTTGCATTTCTTTTTGCAATAAACATTAGTTAATGCGCTTAGAAATCAGGAATCAACCCGGTAACATTGGCAACCCAGTCCAAATTAGGGTAGTTTAGGATTGTTTTGCTTTTAGTTTTCCGTCAAAGTTAATTTAGCAAGAGGATGTATGATTTCCTCCTCCTCCTATATTTCTGTCCCCACTTTCTTTTGTTCAATTCCACTTGTGTCTTATTAGGTGACCAGAGATGTCAGTTCTCTGGTCGATGCAGGACGCCTTCCGTTTTTCGAGATGGTTTTTCATATTTGTTGTTGGGATGAGTGTGTGTTTCGGCGAATGATTGTTTGGTGTATTAACGCCTCGCATTAATTTCATCAAGTTAATTGGTGTTTCTACTACAATTAAGGATTGTGAGTGTGTGTTGGTTTATTACTAAGATCATTCTGTTTAGTCTACTGTATATAGTATTGTATACATTGTAAATATTCATTGGTGTTTCATTTTTTAAGAATTATTTAACACCCGACAGACAAATTTTACATATGGGGACTAATTAGGACTTCCTAGTTTCTAAGGTATTATTGCAGCTGATGACAGAATGGTAAGTAAGAATTTGTTTTGGTGTAAGGATTATTATGGTATGTTTAGGTGAGTGACTGTAGCTAGATAAGATTAAGGACCAGAACGATGAAGAGGAGCCTTCCTAATCCCTCAATATGTCCTTGTGTCACATTTGTACATATTCATATAATAAATATAGCAGGAGTTACCAAGGTCTAGATTAGGGTCAGATAAGAAGGTTCGTTTTATTTGTCATAATTTATAAAAATTAAGCTAGAGAAAAGTAAGCGCAGATCATCACTGTTAGTGTCAGCCGACACTTTAGTTTCAATCCCAAAGCCCGTCTCTTGTGAATGGGTTTCAGATCTCTGGTAGGAGCGGGACTCATTTCATTTCTTTCACTCATTTATCTTTATTCCCAAGTCCGTCTCTTGTTAGTGTGTTTCAGCTATCTGGTGGGTAGGGTACTCATTTCGTTTTTCTTTTTTTCGTATTGTGTCTGGATGAGTATAGGTTTTCTTTAGCACGCCTACGTCGCTACCGAATATGAATTTAAAAATTAAATGTTTTCGTTGTCCTAGCCAGCTTGGCTTACCAAGAACGAAGTGCCATTTTACGCAACCCATATCTATCTATCTATCTATCTATCTATCTATCTATCTATCTATCTATCTATCTATTTCAGCCTGTTCATATCTATCTATCTATCTATCTATCTATCTATCTATTTCAGCCTGTTCATATCTATCTATCTATCTATCTATCTATCTATCTATTTCAGCCTGTTCATATCTATCTATCTATCTATCTATCTATCTATCTATCTATCTATTTCAGTCTGTTCATATCTATCTATCTATCTATCTATCTATCTATCTATCTATTTCAGTCTGTTCATATCTATCTATCTATCTATCTATCTATCTATCTATCTATTTCAGTCTGTTCATATCTATCTATCTATCTATCTATCTATCTATCTATCTATTTCAGTCTGTTCATATCTATCTATCTATCTATCTATCTATCTATCTATCTATTTCAGTCTGTTCATATCTATCTATCTATCTATCTATCTATCTATCTATCTATTTCAGTCTGTTCATATCTATCTATCTATCTATCTATCTATCTATCTATCTATCTATCTATCTATCTATCTATCACTATAATCTCCAACTATTCAATCGACCTCTCCAGATGCTCTGATCTATCCCCTAACCGTGTCTACATCCTTTCCTCTATCACTCCTCTTTGTTCTCGCTCCAACTCTGTAACCCTTTGCGTGCTAGTGGCTTCCCGCCTTGCTTGGGGTTGAATGCTTAACCCCGACCCCCGCGAAAAAAAAAAAACTTAACAGTTAGTGGAAGCATGTGTTTGAGTAGATATCACCTTTTTTGTTTAAAAATGAAATATACATCCGTCACCCTAGAAGTTGAAAGTCTTATCATATAAAATCAGCCTCCAGAGAGGAATTGAATCTGCATTTCTTTTAATCCTGGAAACCATCTTCAAGCAAAGAGAAATAAAAGACACAAACCTTTGCAGAAAGTAAACCCCATAATTGAAAGGCTTATGGAAAATATCTGTTATGAAATGTGTTAAATATGGCACTGGGTACATCCCTGCGCATTGTTTGGGGAGTGTCGGAAATGCACCAAATAATAATGGCCCCGACATATGTTGACTCGTAAAAGAAAATTAGGAAAACAAGTTTTGGAAATATTTTTTAGACCTTCCTCAAGGTGTGACATTTATGCGAATTAAAAAAATATTGATTCTTTTTATAAATTCATATGTAGATTTTTAATTGAAGAATAATTTAGTACAAACATTGTAAAAAGTATATATTTGTTTATTCTTCATCTAAGATAAATTTATTCCCACAAATTTTGTGAATGTTCTTCCTGAAAAATCATCCACTACCCTCCAATCCGTCCTGGGTATGACGATAAACTACACCCGGCAGCAAGGCCTCTGATCAGGAGGTTTTGAGGAACGTGGAACCACCTCTTAATTGCTGATGTTCCCAGGTCCATCCTGACTCGGGGTCGTAGCACTTGTTAAGCTCCCAGCTATGGGCATATAGTTAACCCCAAACTGGTGTCAAAATCCTATAAAAGCGTAAAATATGTTTTAATACCAGCAATGATTTTTTGAAGGCAATAATTACTAGCAGCAATATATTTTTGGAAAAAAACATTACCAGCAATAAAAATTTTGTCGGCATTAAATAACCCATTGAGGTGTTGATATGCCGTAACAGAAATCAAACAACCCTTCAAAATAATTTTTGAAAATGTTAAAAATATTTAAAAAATAAAAAAAAATAATTCAGATATCAATGATGTAAGTGAAGTTTCAAACATGATATTTCAAAATAACAATGTACAGATAACTTTTTAAAAAATAGGGATCAATTTGTGATACTAATTACATTATGAACAGGATCCCCACTTATTTTTTATTCTGATAAATGTCGTGACTTGAGGAAGGTCAAAGGAATCCTAATCTACAAAAATCCCCTCCCCAGCTCACAGAAAAAAAATTTCTAATGGAACCATTCTATTCAAGTAAGACCTGCTATTGTCAGTTTCAATAACAAGTGAATTTTTAGGGGGCTTGTTTTCTAGTTCAACGTTCAAGATCTGTTTCCACTGAGTCTATGTACACACTACCCGGCCCAGAGATTGAACTCACAATCCAGTAGGATGATCCTGGGTGGAGAATTAAATTCCTTAACCCTAACCTGCCCGCTGATGGGTGCTATTGCTGCTTCTCGCTGCACTCACCGAGATTTTTTCTTCACAACTGCAGGTGCTGTTGAGCTTTGCTCTCAGTTCTCTAAAAAGGGGCGTACAATAGCTAATTCTTTTTCTCGGTGCCGCGTCACTTCAGGACGCGGGCGATCATGACTCTCTACAACTTCCTGTCCTTTGTAGCTCTTAGTAAAGTATGTCTTTGTGTATAGTGTCTCCTAATCCCTGTTCTGTCAACCATTGACAGAAGCTCGTTAGTCATGCGCTAACTTCCTCTCTCCCTCTTGCCTTCTTATACCCCCCTGTGAGTGTCAAATTTTCCAAGTCTTCCTTTCTCATTACGTGCTCTAGGAATTTAAACTGTCTTTTTCTAATGCTCGTTGTTCGTGTGTTCCATCCATGGTATTCTCAACATCCTTCTGTAGAACTACATTTCGACTGTTTCCAATCTCTTCTTCATCTTTGAGGATATTGTCCAGTATTCACTGCCATATGGAAGTAACAATATTACATAACAGTTCAGCACTTTTTCTTTTTTTCTATCAAATTATTTCTGTTTCTTAATACATTGCTTAACTTCTGGAAGGCATCTTTGCTATTCTCACTGCCTCTTCGGATTTCAGTGCCCGTCCTTTGTTAAAATCACTTCTCAGATATTTTCATTTTTGTACAAGTTTAATTTTAGTATCTCCAATTTGTAATTCGCATGTTCAGCTTTTCCTTTTGCATTCCGTCTACTTACAGTTGATGTTTAGTCCTTTCTTCGCTCTTTCCTTTGCTACCTTCTGTGACACTCTGTTATCTGTATATCTGATGATGTTAAGATTGTGGCCGCCAATACTGAATCCTGGCACGACTTCAAATTCTCTCACGATTGCTTCAATGTAAAGGTTGAATAGGTCCGGCGAGAAAACACATCCTTGTCTCACGACCCTTTCTATTTTTTTTGAGTATTTACTGAATTAATTTTCTATTCACATGCAGGCAGTTTGATCCCCCAGTATATGTTCTGGATTATTCTAATTTCCTTCTCAAATAAATCCAGCTTACCTAGTAGTTCTAATAGTTCTCTGTGACGTACCTTGTCAAACGTTTTTGCATACTCCATAATATATAGGTATACATTCCTTCGCATTTGGATGGCTCTGACTGATACCATTCCGGGTATAAATATCGCATTCCTTGTTCCAGTGTCTTTAACATAAGTTTCGCTATGTGGCTCATTAGGTTGGTTGTTTTATGGAGTTCGTGTTTATTCGTCCCTGGCTTCTTAGGCTATGGAAATGAACCTGCTTAGGCCTTCTGGTCTTAGCTACATTAAATAAGAAACTAGACGAGATTTGAAATGGTCGGCGGAGGGAGTAGAATCTAAATAACTCAAATAAATAATTCAGTTCGAAATACCCAGGAGATTACCCGGATAGACAAGGTTACCCGGATGAAGGCTAGATGACACAACGTGAGAAATTTTTGAATTTGAACTCACACTGTGACAGGACCCAAAGAGCGTGAGTTCAATACTCGGCTAAGGCAGTGGAGAACTTTCAGAGGGAAAATTAACGGGAGATAACTGATAACTGACATCCATTAAAACATGACACGTGGAACTAAAACAGTCTACCCCAGTGAACGAAATAAAGGGTTCAGTTCGACATTCCAACCACCTGAAGAAGGCCGGAGCGTACAACGGCCGAAACGTTGTGATGAATATGGTGACAAAGATGAGGACAATAGTCCGAATAATGTAAATAATGTACATAATACCTCGTCTCAGAAATATAGACAGATACTGAAAGGCCGAAACTTTGTAATAAAGATGCGGACAATAGTCCGAATAATGCAAATAGTGTACATAATACCTTATCTCAGAAATATAGACAGATACTGAAAGGCCGAAACGTTGTAATAAATGTGGCGACAAAGATGAGGACAATAGTCCGAATAATGTAAATAGTGTACATAATACCTCATCTCAGAAATATAGACAGATACTGAAAGGCCGAAACGTTGTAATAAATATGGCGACAAAGATGAGGACAATAGTCCGAATAATGTAAATAGTGTAAATAATACCTCATCTCAGGAATGTAGGCAGATACTGAAAGGCCGAAACGTTGTAATAAATATGGCGACAAAGATGAGAACAATAGTCCGAATAATGTAAATAGTGTACATAATACCTCATCTCAGGAATATAGACAGATACTGAAAGGCCGAAACGTTGTAATAAATATGGCGACAAAGATGAGGACAATAGTCCGAATAATGTAAATAGTGTACATAATACCTCATCTCAGGAATATAGACAGATACTGAAAGGCCGAAACGTTGTAATAAATATGGCGACAAAGATGAGGACAATAGTCCGAATAATGTAAATAGTGTACATAATACCTCATCTCAGGAATATAGACAGATACCGAAAGGCCGAAACGTTGTAATAAATATGGCGACAAAGATGAGGACAATAGTCCGAATAATGTAAATAGTGTACATAATACCTCATTTCAGAAATATAGACAGATACTGAAAGGCCGAAACGTTGTAATAAATATGGCGACAAAGATGAGGACAATAGTTCGAATAATGTAAATAGTGCACATAATACCTCATCTCAGGAATATAGACAGATACTGAAAGGCCGAAACGTTGTAATAAATATGGCGACAAAGATGATGACAATAGTCTAAATAATGTAAATAATGTACATAATACCTCATCTCAGAAATATAGACAGATACTGAATATACGCGTCTAAATACATTATTGATACACATGAATTTCTTTTTCATTTTTCCATTTTTAGTGGGTGTGTTCAATAATGTTGCTTTTTTTGATCGAATTCTGGCGAGTGAGGAGCGATAACCGAGTAATTAACTCATTCTATATGATTTTTGGTTTTCTTTTCTTTCTCGCTGTTAACTTTGTATCGCCGAGAACCGTACTTGCTGTTTGCCTTTTTTGTCCTTGTTAATAATGTTTGCATTTATTTCCTTAATTAAATTTTCTACCTGTAATAAGATCTGCATTTATAAACAATATAAAGAAAGAACCAAAGAAGATCAATTAACGACTATTTTCTACAAATGTTTAATTAGATTTTTGTTTTCTACCCGCCATCAACAATTGCAGAAACGAATCTCGTGATATCAGTGTTTGTTCATTTAAACAAATCTGTAGATTGAACTTTTTACGTTGGAGAGGATCTTTGGTTTTACTACCGAAGCTTTGAGGTTTATGCTTTTTTTAAAAACTTATGTTCACGCAATACCCACTTAATTTTGGAGGTACTGAATAATAAAAGCCTGTTGGTTCACGTAAATCTTTTGCTGCAATGGAGATGAGGTTTTTGCCAATCCCAGATCCGCTTTTTTTGGAAAAGAATGTCTGCAGCCTTCTTTCCGTCTTTCTATGATTTCTCCATTATATCTACCGTTACAGAGTTGGAGTAGAATATTGCTGAAATCCTAAATCTTCCAGACCCCCGGAAGACTGTTATCAAGCCGTACTGCTTTCTTATTTTTGGTGGAATTTCTTATAAACTGTTCTCAATCTGTAATGTTTCTAGGTTTAATGTCAAGAGGATGTTCAATGATTTTCTTGACCTAAAATGTCAGCTACATTTCCCAAAAGATTTTTTTTTATAGTGGTTTTCCATTTAGTCAGTCTTTCAGCCTGACTATTGACCTTTAACCTGGATTTTTTTGTTGACTTTTTCTGAACTCGTTGACAGTTTTCTAAGCAAGATGAACAGAGTTGATGATTTGAATTGTTTCCTGACTTAGCTATCATTGCAGACACAATTACCAACGTCACAGTACTCCTACATCATCTGTCAATGCCTTTAAAACTGAATGCATAGGTTCCAACTAGCAAGGCTCACTACAAACGGTCTCAAGTGAATCAATAAAACCTGTCGAATCTTTACATACCTAGGAAGCGAGATAAGTTCTACTGAAAAGTATATGGATATTCGCATGGCTAAAGCCTAGACCGCCTTGAATGAAATGGATGTAATCTGGAAATCTAATCTACAAGACAACCTCAAGCGGAGATTCTTTTCAGCTACTGTCGAGGTGGTTCTAATGTATAGTGCAACTGCCTGGACATTAACTAAAACCATAGAGTTTAAGATGAAACCTACACTTGGCTGTTGAGAGTTATATTTAACATCTCCTGGAGGCAACATCCAACTGAATCACAGCTCTGTGGACCTATCCCTGATAATTCTAAAATGTTACGTGAACGCAGAATGTGCTTTCCGGGACATAACAAGAACTCGCAAGTGATCTACTCTGTTCTGGACACCGAGCCATGGCGCAAGACGGACTGGCCGCCCAGCAACCACCTACATTGACAAGATAGGTTATGACACAGAATCCCACTCTGATGACCTTTCAACTTTGATGGTTGACGTGATAGACTCGTAAATGTCCCTACTTACTCGACTGAATAAAAATAATATGTTCACTCAAGGTATTATCTGTGGTAATGAAACATTACTAGCTTAATTTTGGAGGTATTGATTAATACAAATCAGTATTTCCCCCATTGAGCTGTGTGTGTGTGTGTGTGTGTGTGTGTGAGTGAGAGAGAGAGACAGAGAGAGAGAGAGAGAGAGAGAGAGAGAGAAAGAGAGTCTTGATATCAATAGACAATGAGTGAAAGATTACATGGCTGGTACGGATGAAAAGTGTAAAATCACGATACATTCATTTTTTTACTAATGCTGACAGTAGAAGACTCGAGAGCCAATCAAGGTAGAGGGTTACGGAATGATGTTGTTTTATGAGTATAATTGTTGTGGTGTCTTCCCTCTAAAGAGTTTATGTTTGACCCTTCCGCCTACTATAATATAAGTAGGAGAGAAGGCCTTGGGGGAGCAGTCGACCAGACTGGTCATTGGTGTCAAACTCTCCGCCTCGGCGGACAGGAACCCGGACGAGGCTTTGCTGAAGGGCAAAGTTTCGTCCGGGGAGGTTAACAGATCCCGAACCCGCTTATGCGGGTTCTAAGGGAATATTTTTGGCCGAGCCTACGGGCTCGGAGAAACCCACATGAAACTCGGCCTTGTGCCACATACATTCCTCGTAGGGGGGGACTGTTAAACATAACAGTCGACCAGACTGTTCATACTGTCGAACTCTCTGACTTGAGCAGAGATGAACCCGGACGAAGCTGTACCGAAAGGCAAAGTTTTGTCCGGAGAGGTAGACAGGCCCTGAACCCGTTTATACGGGTTCGAAGGGAATATTTTTGGCCGATACTACGGGCTCGGAGAACCCACGGTAAACTCGGCCTTGTGCCACGTACATCCCTCGTGGTGGTGGTGGGGGGGCTTTTAAATATTAACAGTCAACCAGAGTGTTCGTAACTGTCGAACTCTCTGCCTCGGCAGAGAGGAACCCGGACGAGGCCTTGCCAAAGGGCAAAGTTTCGTCCGGGGAGATAGACAGGCCCTGGACCCGTTCATGCGGGTTCTAAGGGAATATTTTTGGCCGAGCCTGCCGACTCGGAGAACCCACGGTAAACTCGGCCTTGTGCCACATACATCCCTCGTGGGGGAGTGCTGTTAAATATTAACAGTCGAATAGATTGAACGCAGGGTCAACCGACACCCACTCACTAGTCGTGTAATACTCTTCTGTTGTACTTACTGTTTAATATATGATATATTCGCAAAACATGATTTGTTATTTCTTTAACCATTCACTTGATGACAACAATAACAGGAGGAGGAGGAGGAGGTAAGAAGTGCAGTTGATGATATGCAGGAGAGAAAACGGATAATCCTTGATTGAAGAGGTTAAGATTTCAATGACCGGAAAACATCCTATTGGGAATTTCTTCCACAAAATAGCTGTTCTCGAAAAGAAGCTATCCGAATGGAACTTTCTTGACGGGATATAAACGAACAAAGGATGATTCGTCCCTGGAGAGTTTGTCGCCTGGAGAGTTTTAGCCGCAAAGGTTTGAACTAAGTAATGTAGTTGTTGAGGGCATTTACCATGGAAATAACGATAGAGTAGTGAGTGCCTTGCTGCGTTTTGTTGATGGGAAAATGGCTTTAGAATGGAAGATAATTCACCACTCACAAGGCCATGTGGACGCTTGTGAATTCTATCCAGACTGGAAAGTAGGGACTGGACACCTCCAGTCCAGATGTGACAGCAATACTCCATATTCGGTCTGTAGAGATAGAGTATAGCAGATACTTACTGGTGCGGTATAAAGGACCAACCATTTTTTCAGCGTCTTTAGCAATGGATCGGATATATGTGTTCTACTAGAGGTTTGATGTGAGGTTCTTGTTAGTCCTTTAACCGGAAATATTTTCATTGATTAAACGTGTAACTAGAAGCAAAAACAAAAACAAACCAATTACAAAGTAAAAAAGACCATCGAGAAAAACCATTTCTTTTTTGCTTTAAAAATCCCCAAATATTTAAATTTGAGCGTTTCTTCTGACTCTTGGGTAAACTGACTTTTCTCAACCAATTACTGACAGAAATATATACCACGTTGATTAAAAATTCAGTAAATGCTTTTAAAAGGTCAAAGTAGAACCAAGTGGGTGTAAAAATTTAAATCTTGAAGAATAACTTCTTGGAGAATTTCTTGGTTTGAAAATTTAAAGATTCTCAGTTGGAAAACAGAGATTGTGTATTGTCGGTTTCAGGAATAGTTTTGGAATATTTGTTGCAAACCACAGACAAAAAAAACCCAACAACATTAGAACAACATCGGAGTGATAAAAAGACAATAAAATAAAGAGACAAAAAGAGAGAGACAGAGAGAAGGAGAAAGAGAGAGAGAAAGAAAGAACAAGAGAAAAGGTTGCCAAAAACAATTCTAAAAAAACAAAAAAACAAAAACGATTCTATGAATCTGCAGCTTAAATGTTTTGTTCGCTATGGGAAAAAAAGGAATTTTTTGTTTCACAAGTTTTTACCTTTCCAGTTTGAAAAAAAAATACGGAAAGATGAAAAGAAACAAAGAGAAAACGGTGAGACAACGGCTGATTTTTTTTACTCGGAAAAAAAAGTCTCTCAGTACGATACAAAATACAATACGATACAAAAGATACAATTGGTATTTAACACCTCTGAAATCAAGTCACGCATTTTTCTAAGACGCACACGCACGGATATATATATATATATATATATATATATATATATATATATATATATATATATATATATATATATATATATATATTACATAGAATAGATATTCAAATTTATATATATTAATATATGTATTAATATACGTAATTTATATGCTCTGTTATAATAAATACAATGATCTCTTTTTGTGGACCAGTTTTTATATTTTACACAAACAACACACTTCAGAATGGGGTCAGACATATATCGACAGGATGAGGGCTTTGCAATGGGCTCGCCATTATCAAATGGCCAACCTATATATGGAATACTTTGAGGAAATTGTTATACATGTTCATCGTAGTCTGAATGTAGAATCCAGCGCAGTAAGTAATGTGTTCAATGAAACATCACCAATATCTAGTAGCAGCTGTTCAGTAATTCTTAGGTCTTCCATATCAGAGGTTGGCAGTGAATATTCGGCGAATTAGCAGAGCGTAGTTCAGTAGTTCTTCTGGTCATCGATATCAGAGGTCGGCAGTGGATATTCGGAGAAAAAACAAAATGGCTGCCTTTATACACGTCGGATTGAATATTCAGTGCTTTCTGATTTGTTGAATCTTCTCTTAGTCAACTATAAAATGAGCCAGCTCATTTTGGTTGGCTCACTAGTATATTAGAGTACCACCAAACTGTAACAGAAATGACATTAGAATTAACACCACTAAGGCCAACCCTATGTCTCAGATACGTAGATGAAACCTTCATACTCTGGCCAGACCAGGAGAACGTACAGCTACTACTGGATCATGTGAACTCAATAAGATCATCGATACAGTTCACAATGGAGCGAGAAAGCAACAAAAACTCACCTTCCTTAATAGAAGATCTGCCAGGAAGATGCAATTAAGAACCCGGATAGATATTTACTGTGGTTGATCTAGCGATTAAAGCACTTTCTATATACTTTCGTCTTAGTAAATTGCTTTCTTGGAAAAGTTGGAATTTTTAAATCTGTAAGCGTTCTGGAATTGCAAAGGAAATATTTGTCGCAGATTACTTCCACAACGCAGAGAATAAATCACTGTAAGTTCAGACTTCGAAGAATTTATTTTTCACTGAACTCATGTTTATTGTACGCATAGAGCCACGAAACGTCGATGTAAACATGAGTTAGGTGAAAAAATACAACTTTTTCCGTATTAATTTTATTAATGCCCTATCCCTGTCTTCAATATTGAGCACCCTACTACAAAGGCCGTTTGCCTTAAATGCCTCCTTATCAACAAACCACTGAAAAAGCAGCAATTTTAGCTCCAAAAACAGTATTTCAGATTAACACTATATATATATATATATTTGTCATCCACAGACAGACTGTTTCGCTGTGTGGCTAGACGTCCGGTTGCCTCTAGCTAGGATCGAAACCCAATTGAATTTGCGCCAGTCGGAACTTCTACCACTAAACCGTTGGCGCACGGCAGGGTTGAAGGTGAATTTTAGCGTGTTTATTTTTAGATTTAGATAAACACACAGTGACTGACAGTGACTCAATTCTGCCGAAGAGTGGTGCAATATTAGCTTAAATAGTCACTGTTTACAAAGTGGGGGGTGTTGTTATTGTGTTTGTGGACACTGAGGTCAATACCGAATCAGTTTCATGCGTGAACGCTATCCTTAGGCCATGTGTGTTGTGTGGTGGCTCCACTGTTTATATATGTTGGTCAATAGGGCATTGTGGGTAGCATGGTCTGGTATTTCCGTTATATCATATTATCCTAACGGTTACGGGGGTAGGCGGCAATGGATATATTTCAAATTACTCTTGAAATAATTGTGTGTCCGAATGCGGTTATTCGTAAATATTGTATAAGTTGTTTGTTAACATGCAACTCATTATTATTGATCTATCCCAGTGTTTAGTTTTATATCTATATGCCCTCTATCCCTGAATTGAGCATTTTTACACATAAATATAGCGTACCTTAAAACTATATTTTTATCTCTCTCAGTTTGACAGCAATGACCAGTCTGGTCGACTGCTCCCCCAATGCCTTCTCCCCTACTTATATTATAGTAAGCGGAAGAGTCCAACATAAACTCTTTAGAGGGAAGACACCACAACAATTATACTCATAAAGCAACATCATTGCGTAACCCTCTACCTTGATTGGCTCTCGAGTCTTCTACTGTCAGCATTAGTAAAAAAATGAATGTATCGTGATTTTACACTTCATCCGTACTCGCCATGTAATCTTTCATTCATTGTGTATTGATATCAAGACACACACACTCTCTCTCTCTCTCTCTCTCTCACACACACAAACACACACACACACACACACACACACACACACACACACACACACACACACACTCGTTCGCCGATTGAACACTATGTAGAAAAGGAATTTTTAACGTCTGCTGCTCCTGCTTAACGCACAGCTCTTCGTCGGATATATATATATATATATATATATATATATATATATATATATATATATATATAGTTATTTAGTTTACGAAAAACTAGGTAATCCGTATGGGTAGACCCAATGAGGATAGAATCCAGAGAGCTCAATGTAAATCAGAGCTAATAATTTAAATAAAAACAGGCCACTTTAAGGTTCCATATAATAAATTATTTCACCACAGCCCTTTTAAAGGACCTCGGATCATCAGATTTTACTTCCATATATACATACATACATACATATATATATATATATATATATATAATGATATGTTCACACAGGACATGCCATTTTCAATCTGAAAACTGTGCATTACGACTGTTCTTGAAAAAGAGAGTGATGTGGTTTCCAGTTACATTCTCCACAGTTTTAAATTCAGCGTTTTCCTTCTCTTAGGTTGGTTGCCAAGCAAGCTTAGAGAGACCAGTCTATCTTGCAATGTAACTCATTCACTGGTTTCATGCCTTTCCTAACCACAAGGTGAACTTGAAAGCTCAACCGGAATTTGAACATCGTTCGCTGATCCTATTTTTCTCCCCGTAGAATCACGGTGGAGTAATGGATAGTGGCTCGGATTGAAGAATCGCAGAGCCAAGTTCGAATTCCAGCCGGATCCATTGTATTCATTTACTTGGGAATGGTATGAACCAGCTTCTTCCCCCAGCTATGGGTAAATAGCAGACTTGGTTCTATAGCCTTGGAGAAGGAAACTCTGAATTCAAAACCAGCCTGGTGCGCCTACGAGCCTGATGGATCAGGTGATTCGCGTAATATATATATATATATATATATATATATATATATATATATATATATATATATATATATATATATAGTTGTGTCAGGAAATCATAACGGCAACAACAGCGGAAATCAAGCAAATAAAGAAACAAACGGACACGGAAGAATATACTAACATAAAAAATGTGATAAAAGCTCACACAGACCAAACAGTGAGGGAAGTACGAAAAACAAAAACTGAAAAACAAAAAAAATTAAAATATGGCATATTTCCTCCAGACAGAAGAACAAAAGAGAAGTCAAGCCAAACTCAGAAAAAAGTGAACGATCCTACCACAAAAGAAAACAACAAAACACCGTAACTACACTGACCACCACACAACCAATGCAAACAGAAAACAGACTAAATAAATACACCAACAGACAACCACCAGCACCACAACCAACAATAACGACATCGCCACCATCAACGATAGCTAGAATCTCAAAACAAACACACACTCAAAACAAACCACTAACTTACGCGGACATCCTTAGTGTGCAGTACAAACATACACAAGCCAAAACACAGCAGCCCTTCTACAGAACGCATAACCCCATTAGACATCCCAGACCACCCAGATTAGCCCCTACTAGACAATCAACAGCAAATACCCAAACTTCAAAGAAACAGGATAAGCCCCCAACCAGGACACTTGGATGGGGGTATAGCATCCCTAATAGCAGACATGATGCAAGTTTTTGAGCTTTTACGAAAGAACTTCTCCATGCTTGCAAATACAAACTTGACCCATACGGACGAGTTATAAATTTAAGTAACAATACATTTTCACTCAACACATTCAGGTTATTAAATAAAGGACTAAGCTTTTGCCCTAGTCCCCCAAGGTTTGATAAAGACACCTTGGCAAAGGAAATGAAATCTTTCTTCAGAAGAATACGGCTAAAGCCCACTGTGGGGACAATGATCACACACCTTCCATACTTGATACATTAAAAGAGAAGGACTCTACATTCACCGCATAAAACACAGACATTGCTATACAGACATTTGAAATAGCCGTAGCAAATGACATAAAGAAACCATAACACGTAAGCTGCCACGTAACAATATTACTGAAGGGGAACGTATATCCTTTGACAAGCTGACACATAGAGATGACCTAATCATAGCACAGGCTGAAAAAGGGGGTACCACGGTGATCTGGGGAATCAAAGAATACATTAAAGAAGCCAACAATCAGCTAGCCGACAAAGAAACCTATAAAAGCTTACCTACAGATCCTCTTTGCGAATACCAAAAAGAATTAACTAGCTCATTAAACATAATGCTTCGCAACAATCTAATCGAAAAGGTAACATGCACAACACTTACACTCACAAACATTACACCTGCTCGTTTCTATCTCCTTCCTAAAATACACAAAAGCAACAACCCAGGAAGGCCGGACATTTCATCATTCAACTGCCACACGACCAAAATTTCAAAATACGTAGACCATTACATACAACCATTAGCTAAGGAAGTAAAATTCAACAACAGAGACAATACAGACATATTAAACAAAATTAATCACATACAAACAGTTCCAGAGAATGCTATTCTAGTGACTATGGACGTAAGACCACTCTATTCAAACATTAAACACATCGAAGGGCTAACCGCCCTTCAGAAAGCACTTACTAAAAGAAAGAAAAAAGACCCCCCACAGAAGTTATCATAAAACTCATAGAGCATATTCTTACATTGAATACTTTCAACTTCAATGGAGCACACTACCTGCAAGTAAGAGGCTCTGCCATGGGCACCATTGCAGCTCCGTCATATGCTACAATATTCATGGGAAAATTTGAGGAGACCCATATCTATCCCCTCATCGGTGGGGACTGCGTATTATATGCAAGATATATCGATGATATATTCTTTGTATACACGGGAAGTGATGAAAAACTTATCAAATTCCACATGACCCTAAACACAGTGCACGACTCAATTGAGTTTGGCTATAAAAAATCCACAAGATCGGTAACATTTTTAGACACTCGCATTTACATAGATGAAAACAGGAAACTACAAAAGACCGACACCCACAACTATCTACACTTTAAGTCCTCCCACCCTAAACACCTCAAAGAGAACCTTCCCTATTCACAAATCAGAAGGATATGTTCCAACAATGAAGAATTAAATAAACACATTGAAAATCTGGAGCATCAATTCACAACACGGGGCTATAAACGACACCTGATCAGGGAACAAATAAATAAAGCAATTTCCACACCTAGTGAAGACACCCTAATGTACAAGATTAAAAATAAACCCAACCGCATCCCTCTAGTAACCACTTTCAACCCCACTCTGCCTCCTCTATCTCAAATAATCAAAAGTCGCTGGCAAATACTACATCTCAAACCAGACCTAAAAAATTTTTCCCGACCATGTAACAACAAAAGGAGCTTATACTGCAACCGCATTAGACATACGAATTCATTCTCTAGTTAGTCTCTAAATATACTTTCAAAATCTACCACGACTCTAACTGTAGAAGTCATAACATAATTTACTTCCTAGAATGCACAATTCAGAGCAGCAAGAATCCATCAGTTCACTGCTACCAGCAAGCAGAAATCTTTTTCTCCTGATGTTGGCCGAAACTAGTCGAGGAATTTAAATGAGATAGTAAAAACGAAAGAATATTAATATACAACCCAGTGTATCTGAAAATTTTAATTTTTAATATTTTTTATTGTTCAGTATATATATATATGTAAAAGTTTCGTTAAAGACTACTGACAAGGTACTGAGATTAAGATTTTTATTTACTTTTTCTTGTGTTTGTTTTATGGACAAAACTGCCCGAAACTTCTGCATATCCGGGCGATTTCGGCTATTCGTTAGCCATTATCAATAACGATTATTATTTTTAATTGAATCTCTGTTTTTTATGTATGTGTCTGATGTTATACACATATCTCATTTTCCAAACACGGCCAGTACATCGTTTTTAATGTTATTGAATGTTGGCTTTTCCTATTTTATTATTAGTACTTTCGTTATTTTTAATCTTTTTTTTATATGTGGATGAGGCTGTTATACTTGTATATTCTACTAGTATGCTTCGGATAAAGTTTGGAAGGTTTTCGTGTGTGTTTAAATGAATCCTATGGTGGGGTAGATGTAATGTGAGTCCTCTAGATAGGCATTAAGTAGTATGAGCAATATAATATAGCCGAAAGTGCTCGCATACGCAGAACTTGTGGACAGTTTTTACACACTTTGTGTCCAGAAAAGAAAACATTTGTATGAGCGTCAGAAAAATTAAATAAAAAGCTTAAACGCAGTCCCTGGTCAGTCGTCTTTAGCGAAACTTGTATAAAAGATAAAGGAAGGAGTGCTGCCCAAATACAGACAATATATATATATATATATATATATATATATATATATATATATATATATATATATATATATATATATATATGCAGAAATATAGTCTTAAAGTGTGCTATATTTATGGGGTAAAGTGCTCAATATCAGAGATAGAGCGTGTGTAAATATAAAAGTGGACATGGAAGTCAGCACTTAGAGGCGACAGTCTGTTTCATGCTAGTGCAATCGTGACGATTGCACTAGCATGAAACAGACTGTCGCCTCTAGTGGGAGAAGTTCGGACTGACGAAAATTCAGTCGGGTTTCAATCCTAGCTAGAGGCAACCGGACGTCTACCCATTCAGATGAGCTGCGAAACAGTCAGTCTGTGGATGATAAAAAAATATATATATTGTTTATGTGAGTGTTATATTTTTTAAACTTATTTACTCATTATGCGTCCAATAATTTTCAACAGTCAGTCAGTTATGTGACATGCTTGATACACGCTAAGGCGATAATGTATCTGTCGTTACATGACTGACGTAGTAAGTTACCATTTCTTTCCAAGGCTATCGAATCCGCTCTGTCCTGCCATTTACCCATAGCTGGGGGGAGAAGAGGAGGATTCTTACCTTTCCCAAGAGTATTAGCACGTAGGTGAATGCTATTGATTCGATTGGAATTCGAACTCGGCTCTATTAATTCGAGCCACTATCCATTATTCCACTTTCCCTTAATTTTAACTGCCACTTTAATTATCAATCTCACATTAGTTCAAATTCTTTCAAGGACTAGTCGTTGCAAAAATGGCCTACATTATGTGTACTCTATAGAGTCAAAGCTCGTTAGATCACTTTTCATATAAACGGAAATTGCCCATAATTCCCTTGCCACTTTAGATGTTAGATATTGGATATAATTTAACCATGTTTTCTTTTTTCTAAGTATACGTTCATATATTTTAATAATTGGCCTAGATTCCGGAAGACACCATAGGCTATTCAGCAGTGAATTTGGTTTTTAGTCGTATATTGTGTCGTTTGGAATACTTAGCGTGTTGAGCACTCTACGCTTTAGCTTTACTACTCGCTTGTTTTTCTTTCTTTGGACTAAAGACTTAAGGCACTGGACGGTTTGTTTTGCCCTGTTCGGATGTTTTTAGTTCTTTCTTTTTTCCAATTTTTCTCGGGTACCGATTTGTTTTGACATATCTACAAGTTGTGATATCCGAGCTTTTTTTACAAACGAGTATTTCTATTAATATATATATGTATATATATATATATATATATATATATATATATATATATATATATATATATATATATATAAAAGTGAACATAGAAGTCAACACTTAGAGGCGACAGTCTGTTTCATGCTAGATGCAATCGTCAGGCTACGAGTGCTGTTATTTTTCTCGGCTATTTATATATACAGGTCAGTGGTGCACCTCTGATATAGAGCAATTTATCCCATAAATATAGCACATCTTAAGACTATATTTCTTCATATATATATATATATATATATATATATATATATATATATATATATATATATATATATATATGTATAACGATGTATATTTATATATATGAAGAACAATATTGGGGAAAAATGTATGACAAAGTGGAAAAAGTTTCCTTGTGACCAACTTTGTCCTTTACGACTTCATTGGACTAAGTTTATGTTGGTGTGACTACACATGCGCACAAAAAAGGGATGCTGGGAATATAAAATTTTACAGAAAAACGGCCCCTACTGACAAATACATACATATATATATATATATATATATATATATATATATATATATATGTATGTATTTTCAAAAGAGTTCATTCTCTGTCTTTTTTACAAATACTTTCACGGTAATTGCTCCTAGGAGCTGCTTTCGCTGGTTCCTAGGCCTCATGAATTTAAACGTCCTACGAAGCTGGCATCCCGTTCCAACCCTTTCACCGTTGAAACTGTTAGATGTAGACGTCTCTTCTACTCCAATAGCTTCATGTCTCGCACATATCGCCTGTGGAACTCCCTTCCTTATTCCTGTTTCCCTGACAAATACAATCTCCAACTATATAAGTGTAACGTCAATCGACATCTCCAGTTGCCTTGGTCCATCCACTTCCCTTCTCCACATACTTTCCCCTTTCATTCCTATCTGCTCTCGCTCTAAATCTTCTGTAACCCCCTTGCCTTGATCGATCCACTATCTTTCTCCACATCCTCTCCTTTACCACTCCTATCTGCTCTTCCTCCAAACCTTCTGTAACCCCTTGCGTGCTAGTGGCTTCCAGCCTTGCTTGGGGTGATAAGCGTAAAAATATATATATATATATCTCTTGAGAACAATATTGGGGAAAACTGTATGACAAAGTGGAAAAGTTTTCTTATGACCAACTTTGTCCTTTAGGACTTCATTGGACTAAGTTTATGTTGGTTTGACTACACATGCGCACGAACAAGGGATGATGGGAATTTTAATTTTTTTTTTTAAACTTAAAATATTATTTTTTTTTTATCTAGCCGATTTTATTTAGAATGTTTTTTTTTTCTTTCCATCCCTTTTTTTAGTGGATTATCCGACATTGTAATAATATGAATTCTGCCAGGAATGGTAAAAATGTTTTAAGAACCCTGGTGCAAATTTACTATAGATGACCTTTGCGATTAAGGCTTTCTCTAGATATGTCGTCGCAGTGAATTGTTGCTCTACGATATTCCATAACATTTCATATGTGCGTATGTATGTGTACTTGCGTGTATGTATTCGTATCTATATGCGTGTGTCTATTGATGCTTAAATTCTAAGTATATGTGTCTGTGTGTTTGAGAAACAAAAAGGGATTTGAATTCTCAATGTACTTACAGGATGTTTATACTGGTATTTACATAAAAAAAAAAACAACTGGAAAGTAAACTGGTATTTTTTAAAAAGAATTTCCCATCCCACTTTTAGCTTCCTCTTTTTTTATCCTCTTTGGGAACCCATTTGTTTGGGGCTATTTACCCGATTATTTTTTCACCACATTAACATTTATTTTTATATCTTTCTCTTTCCTGAAGACCAGCAGCATTGTGGAAACCGAATGATTCCTTAACTTTTTTTTACCGAAATTTCTTTACCAAAACATACGCGTCCCGTTTTGTTGTCTTTTTCATTATATATATTTTTTCTTTATCTTCGTCAAATGCTTTGGTTTTATAAGCCGAACAACCATTTTAACCCATCGCAAAACATTTTTATCTCAGGCAAATCTTTTTTTTATTTACATAAAAACAGATTGGCTGATGTTAATTCGGTTAAGTTTGGGGCGATTTTTTGTTATTTTCTTTTCACAGATTAAACAAAAAAATATCTTCTAGAGAAAATTCCGATTTCTTTTCTTTTGGTTGTTTAAAGAATTTTAGACCCTGTACTCAAATTTCGATCTTTTTTCCAAAATCGATTTTTATTGCCCCATTCTCAATACGTTGATTTACGCTTCTTATTTTCATTTCTTATTTAAATTTCGTATTTAAAAAAAAAAATTTGTTTTCTTTTGTTACTTTCGTTATCTTTCCCCCTTCCTTGCTTCCTTTCTTCCTTCCTTCCTTTCTTCCTTCCTTCCTTCCTTCCTTCCTTCCTTCCTTCCTTCCTTCCTTCCTTCCTTCCTTCCTTCCTTCCTTCCTTCCTACCTTCATTCCTTCCTTCCTTCATTCCTTCCTTAATTCCTTCCTTCCTTCCTTCCTTCCTTCCTTCTTGTCTTCATTCTTTCTTTCCTTCCATCATTACTTCCTTCCTTCTTTCCTTCCTTCCTTCCTTCCTTCTATTCTGTTTATTCTCGGTCTTTCATTCATTATTGCAATTTTCATTCAATCTTTGTATTCTCTGTTTATTCGCTTGCCTTTTTTTTTGTTCATTTATCAATTTCATTCTTCATTTCTTTCTCAACTGCTTATTCTTTTTTCTTTTACTAAATCTCGTCTTTCGACTGAACTATTCACGTTTTTAATTAACCTGGTCGGCCGCTTCTGAAGCCGTTTTTCTTTCTTTCTCCCCATGATTGGCTTAACGCGCTCCAAATTATCCTACTTTCAGCCGTACTCTTTCTGTCACTTTCTTCAAAGTCAAAATATTTCCCCACTTTCTACTTCGGTTACGTACAACAAACTTGTCGAAGTCTGATATTGACTAAACCAATAAACCAATAAAATAATGAAGGAACAAGAAACCAACCAAGAAAAAAATATTTTTTCTGCTTCTCCCGGCGATACATCGTTTCATTTCAGAGACTCTACTTTTCCCGCTTTTTTTTTTCATTCAGCATTTTTCTGTTTTCTTTTTTTGTGTGTTTCTTTTCCTCAGCGGCCACAAAGACCACCATTGCTCTTTGCTAAACAAACCAACACTATGAAGTCTGTAAAAACTTATAATTATTAGAAAAACAATTGCATATCGCAAATCAGTATGGCCAATTGATAATTGAACTATGACCCCGTAAAGAAACTTTAATGAAAAAACAAATATTGACACGTTTTATAGTCTTAGGCTCGTATTTAGGAATCGGAGAGCCGAGTTCGAATTCCAGTCGAATCCATCCGATTCACTTATGTGCTAATACCCTTGGGAAATATATGAGTCCTCTTCTTCTCCCGCCAGCTATGGGTAAATAGCAGGATAGACTGCGTTCTATAGCCTTGGATGGCAACTGGTCTAACGCAGAAGGAAATGGCAACCTACTGCGGAAAAAATCTGCCTCGTCAGTCATGTATCGAAAGATACATGATCGCCTAAGCGTGTATCACTCATGGCACATAACTGATTATTTTGAATTTACTTCCAAAATGTCCGTCTGTCTGTAAAGGGCCCGTGGTTATTGAAATTGTTTAGGACGTTTTCTTTCCGACTATGAGACTCGGGTGCACATATCACCATTGTTGATTTGACAGGACGGTGAATACTTGATGTCATCAGCAGGGAGAGGCGATTCCAGAGTGCCATTGGAAAGAGCCTGGGAAAAGCATTCTCACTGGTTGACCCGAGCGTTGTCAGGAAAACTGGTTTTGTTCAAACAGCTAAACACGCCAGATGTTGCGATTTCTCCCAGAAACTATAACAAAGATCAGTCAGCAGAGATGCAGAAAAAAATCACAGGTGGACATTGTGGATGCTGAATAAACAAGCATATGCCTGAGCAGGCGTCTGCAAAAGGGATTGGTTAATTATCTATCTATCTATCTATCTATCTATCTATCTATCTATCTATCTATCTATCTATCTATCTATCTATCTATCTATCTATTATTCTGCTTACGGCCATATCAGGTTAAAACACCGGTTCTTGCAAAATACCGAAGTTAAGCAACGTCGAGCCTGGTCAGTACCTAATGAGTGACCACTTGAGAATTCCAGGTGCTGTAAGCTTGGCTGTGCGGGTGGTGTAATGGATAATGACTCGGTATTATTAATCGGGGAGCCAAATTCCCGTACGATTACCGAAGTTAAGCAACGTCGAGCCTGGTCAGTACCTAGTTGGGTGACTGCTTGGGAATACCAGGTGCTGTAATCCTGGCTATGCGGATGGTGTAATGGATAATGACTCAGAATTAAAATTCGAGGAGCCAAATTCCCGTAGGATCACCGAAGTTAAGCAACTTCGAGCCTGGTCTATACCTAATTGGATGACCGCTTGTGAAAACCAGCAGCTGTAATCTTGGCTGTGCGGGTGGTGTAATGGATAATGTCACGTAATTATTAATCGAGGAGCCAAATTCCCGTACGATCAGCGAAGTTAAGCAAAGTCGATTCTCGTCAGTAACTAATTGGGTGACCGCTTGAGATTACTAGGTGCTGTAATCTTGTACGTACGGGTGGTGCAATGGATAATAACTCGGAATTATCAATCCTGGAGCCAAATTCCTGTACGATCACCGAAGATAAGCTACGTCGATCCTGGTCAGTACCTAGTTGGGTGACCACTTGGGAATACCAGGTGCTGTATTCTTGGCGGTGCGGGTGGTGTAATGGATAATGACTCGGAATTATTAGTCGGGTAGCCAATTTCCCGTACGATTACCGAAGTTAAGCAACGTCGCGCCTGGTCAGTACCTAATTGGGTGACCGCTTGAGAATACGAGGTTCTGTAAGGTTGGCTGTGAGGGTGGTGTAATGGATAATGAATCGAAATTATTAATCGGGGAGCCAAATTCCCTTAGGATTACCGAAGTTAAGCAACGTCGAGCCTGGTCAGTACCTAGTTGAGTGACCGCTTGAGAATACCAGGTGCTGTAACCTTGACTGCGCGGGTGCTGTAATATCTCAGAAAATTTTCCCGACACTCAGTAACTATAAAAATAGACTGTTCCTCTACGATCATCGAAGTTAAGCAACGTTGATCATGTCCAGTAACGAGATGGGTGACCGCTTGTGAATACCAGGTGCTGTAAGCTTGGCTATGCGTGTGATTTAACGGATAAGGGCTGTGAATTGCAGATCAAAGAGCCGAGTCTCTATTCATGACGGTTTCGTGATATTGATTTACGCGTAAATCTTATTGGGAAATGGTATGAATACCCCTATTCTTTCCCCCAGCTATGGGTTAATCAGTAGGACGTGTATCAGTAAATCATTATTATCTCAAAAAAAATCTTATACACTAGAAATATTTCTGATTTTAAATAACCTGCAAAATGTTGATAAGTCGTAAAAACTATATCTATCTATCTATCCAGATTGCCTCATCAGTACTTGGTCTCTTAACATTAATACAGCGTCATATTTACAATGTCATATTCAGATCATTTTAAACATGTGTCTGAAATGTGGACAAATATTATAAGAAATGCATTTGATTCTATAAATATTTATTTCGTTTCTTAAAATATTTAACGTTAAGCAGAACGCCTGGTGCGTTTTATTCTATAAATATTTATTTCGTTTCTTAAAATATTTAACGTTAAGCAGAACGCCTGGTGCGTATATATATATATATATATATATATATATATATATATATACCCGATGCGGTGGGAACGAAAGTAATCTATAAAATATACAAATTCTAACGTTCGCAGCATTCATTCAAAAAAGAGCTCAATACATGTAGTAGAGCGATAATTATTTATTTATTATAATTTTATCATATAGACAAAACCATTTTACTCACAACAAAGATGCAACTTGGTTTCAGTGCATTTTAACTGCACATCTACGGGTGGGTGTGGAAATGTGAGTAAAATGGTTTTGTCTATAATAAAATTATAATAAATAAATAATATATATATATATATATATACACATTACATACATACATACATATATATATATATACATACACACACACACACACACACACACATATATATATATATATACATATATATATATATATGTATATATATATACATATATATATATATATGTATATATATATATATATATATACATATATATATATATCCATATCGTAGATTTTTTAAACTCTTCCATGTATCATTTTTTCTGATATAAAAATGCCCGTCGGAAAAGAGAATCTATCTATCTATCTCAGTCTGTTCATATCTATCTATCTATCTATCTATCTATCTATCTATCTATCTATCTATCTATCTATCTATCTATCTATCTATCTATCTCAGTCTGTGCACATTCTATCTATCTATCTATCTATCTATCTATCTATCTCAGTCTGTTCACAATCTATCTATCTATCTATCTATCTATCTATCTATCTATCTATCTATCTATCTATCTATCTATCTATCTGTCAGTCTGTCCGTAAAAGAGACGAGAAACCAAGACTTTTACGCGGGAAGTGATTAACATTTCGTCAAATGCCATTGCGCATAGAAAACAAACGGAAAGGTTCATGAAAAACTATTAATTGTCCCAGAAAAATATTCAAGCCAAAGAAATGGAACCTTTGAGAAAACACCGAAGAAAAAAAAATCTCCATATTCTTTATTCTTTACGATAAAATCTATTCCTGTTTTTTTTTCAATAAATTTTTATTTATTATATTTGCTTTCTGATTTTTCTTCATCATTATCTTTTTCTTTTTTTATTTGCATGATTTTTTCTTATGTCATTTTTCTCTTTCTTTTTCTACCGTTTCTGTTCTGAAATTTATTCTTTCCCCACCTCACTTTATCTAATTTATTTATCTCTTTTCTCTTGTTTTCTTTTCCAACTCTTTTTATGAGCGCTCTTTCTTTGTTTCTTTCTTTCTTTTCCGCAGTATTCATAGCTTTTCTTTTTCTTTATCAACCGCCATTATGGCCTTTTGTGTTTCGTTTGTTTGTTTCTTTTTCTTACTCACAGTCTGTATAGATGATCTTTTTTCTTTTTTCTTTCATCTCTTTACCTGTAGTAATTATGGCTTTAATTTATTCTTTCTTTCTTTCTCTCTTTCTTTCTTTCTTTCTCTCTTTCTTTCTTTCTTTCTTTATTTCTTTCTTTTTCTTTCTTTCTTTCTTTCTTTCTTACTTTCTTTCTTTCTTTCTTTTTTCTTTCTTTCTTTCTTTCTTTCTTTTTATAACTTCATCTCTTTATTTGCAGTCATTATGGCCTTATTTCCTTTTGTTTTCTTTCATTCTTTGCTGTTTGCTTGACTGAATTATCTTCTGTCTTTCTTTCTTTCCCGCAGTCTTCATAGTTTCTCTTTTTCTTTTTCTCTCTTATCTTTATCAACCGCCATTATGGCCTTTTCTCTTTCGTTTCTTTGTTTGTTTCTTTTTTTCTTACTTGCAGTCTGTATTGATGTTCTTTTTCTTTTTTCTTTCATCTCTTTACCTGTAGTAATTATAGCTTTAATTTATTCTTTTTTCTTTCTTTCTTTCTTTCTTTCTTTTCTCGCTCCTTTATAGCCTTTCTTTTTCTATCCTTCCTCTTTTCATTCTTTCGTTCTTTCCTGTAACTCTCGTATTTATTCCTTTTCTTTATCTTCTTTTCTTTAATTTCTTCTACTCTTTTATTATCCTACACTCACAGTAAATAAGTATTTACTTGGCTGCGCCAACACTATCTCATGACATTCTTTTTAAGAATTCGAAATCTTCATTTTATTCGATTTTCGAAATTATAATTGAATTAAAATACAGGTGCTTTAGAGAAGGACTTTTGCTTGACTCAACTCTTTGCTTCGACTGCCATTTGCAAACAGACGTTCAAATTTCACTGGCCGATGAAATCAGGAAAAAAAAATCAGTTCCAAGCAAATAATATATCTTGGAATTTAACAGTTGACAACGTACAGAAAAAAAAGTCACTTTTATAAGAAGCAATAGAAAAATGGAAAAAAATTGATAAACCCGATTGAAAAATATTTCTGCTTTTCATGACAGAGTAATCTCCCCTGTTTTCGCACTTTGAGGACAACTAGGATCAGTCGAGGTGGGTCTACCATTTTGTGGGGTGGATTGTAAAAGCAACAATATATACGTAACTTAATCGCTCTTTCGAATTTCTTTTACTGATATTTTAAATACATTTTTAATAGACATCGCCATATGCATGCATTATTGAATATAGAGGGGGTCATTCCAGAAAAGTGCGTAACTTGTTCAAAACAATTTGTGTAGAGAAATTGACGGCTCAGGTGGGGGAAGGAGTAATGTACTTACCTGGGTTGTAGGTTCTTGTTGACTAAAAGCTGTTTTTACTATTTTTTTTTATAGTTACGGGGTATCGTGAATTGTTACTACGTGAGCCCTGAAGTGGTTATAAAAGAAATGTTTTTCCTACTTATCATTGCTATTCTTGTAACTCAATGCAAGTTATCAGACAATTAAGCTACGTCTCGGAAGGAAATATTTTTTCGCAACTTAAGGAGAGTACGTTTGCTCCTTTCTTCAGTGTTTTAGCATACCTACGGATGATAATGCTTATGCCCCACATTCACATAAGTACAGTAGTAAATTCTGTATGTTAGTCTGCAGTTGGAAATTCGTCTCCAGCTGTGCTGATCAAACTCTCTGCCTCCGGAGAGAGAGGCTCCCCAGACGAGCCTATGTCGAAGGGTAGAGTATGAATTGCTATCTTTTCGTATTATTGAATTATTGCTTTTGGCATTTGATCCCTCAGTTTATTTTACATTTTTATCTTTTCGGTTGATTTAAGATTTAGCTTTTATTTTTTTAAATTTATAAATATATATATATATATATATATATATATATATATATATATATATATATATTTAGGTACCTCCACGAAATGTAAACAAAAACAGTATAGCTTGACAAGAAAGGCCTTAAATTTGATGAAAAATTTTTTTTATCTGCTTAAGTATATATATCATTATTAAGAAGAAATACCAAAGTATTTTTTGAGTATTTTTAAATTTTTTTTACTCATTCTTAGCATGTCCGAAATTTTAGTTAAAAATCTTGTTTTTTTTTGTCAGCGAAATTATTGAAAAAAAATCGATATCAGCCATATTTAAAAATTTTTTTAAACTAAGTTAAAATCCGAGTTTAAATTTCTTTTAAAAATCAATTATAGGTTTTTCAAAATTTTTTTAACTAAAATTATCTAATTTAAAGATTATTTCATATATTTCTAAGGAAACTTTTACTTACTTTCTTCGAAAAAAAATGTGGTTTAAAATAAAGGGAGGCGATCTTAACATCTTTCGCTATTGACAGGCAATGAGTGATGTGTTGTCATCACATATCGACAGCTAACGTGAGATCCGAATGATCATACGGAAGGACATAAATGACGTCACGTAGCTGTAGCCCCCTAAAGTCAATACATATCTGCTTGATAAAACATTTCTATCCTAAGTAAAAATCATCACAAACATATCAATAGTTATTTTGTTACACTCTGCAGCCTATTTGCCCTGAAAAAAATATTGAAAAATAACTTGTCATCATCTGAACAAAATATCAAGGAAACTTTTGATCTGCACCCCATGAAACTAAGTATTTCCTGAAAGCAAAGAATGCTCTTTCATTTCTGAGTGAAATTGGTTGGTGAAAATGATTATAAATTTTTTTTTTCTGGGCATAAAATATGAAAAAAAATAGTTAAAATTATTATGCCTGAACATTAGAAACCAGTTTTTTTTGTTTTTTTGCATGTTTTTTATTTGAAATCAGCATTGAGGAAAACAGTGTTGAAATTAAGCCAAAAAAATTGACTTCGACATTGCTGGGTCAAGGGCCAGCCAGCCAACAATAACAAGTTGTCGTCACCTTGTAAGAAACCCAATTTTTTCTTTTTATAATTTAAGTTTGAGAAGTGGCTTGATGTATTTTTGTTTTTTAACACATTTTGAGCATGAATTTTTATGAGCTGCAGGCAGAATGGACCAAGGACTCAGAGGCAATACTGGATAGTTTGTTTGAATTCACAATGATCACCGAGATAGTTATATGTTGTTCTTTATGCCTAGAAATGAAACAAACTAATAAGGAGCAAAAAAAAAAAATGTAAATTTATAGTAGTATTTTGATAAATAAATGATGATGACAAAAATTAAATAATATCAGCTATTGCTAGGTAATTTTATTTTCTTTTTCTTATTTATATGAAAAATATGTAAATGAAATGAATTAAAATCTCAATGAAGACTATTAAAACTAAATCAAAAAATATAAAAAACGAAAAAAAAAAAAGAAAACATTGTCGAAAAATATCTGAGTGCACCAAATTTCAGTGCTCGGTTGGATATGTTATCTTTCTTATTTCATAACAAAAAAATATACATGAATTAAAAAATTTATAAAAAGAATTTCACAAATTCAAGAAATTTATTGAAAAAGTAGCTATATAAAAAAATTAAAAAATAAATCAAATGGTACAGTATGAAAATGAATCGTAATTGAAAAATTGACAGACGGCTCACTGAAAGAAAAAAAGTGAAAGCTGTAAAACAACTTCAAAAAATTGAAATTGCAATGAAATATGTAAAATGATAAATGAAATAAATGATATTTTTAAAAATGTAGTAATGTTGATGGTGAAAATGGCTTAGGATGATGTTCAAATTTTTGTAATGAGTAAAAAACGCTAATTCAAAATGCACAACATTTGTCTCGCTAAGAATTTGCAACACCATTACACTCAAGTCACGTGACCTTTTATTACTTGTTACCTCCCGTACATTTTAATAACAACCGTTTTAACGATTTTTTTGAAGACAAAATTACATTTTTTAATTACATGAGTAGTCAAAACGATACAATTTACAAAACACTAAAACAAGATCTATATCATAAGGACACTTAGAAAACCCGACGCGGCTTTTAACTAATTTTAAAATATTTTAACAACTTAATGTAAAAAATGTATTATAATTATATAATTAAGAAATAACTGTATTAAAAATTTATTATTCATCGAAAAAATTTTTTGCTTTCAGAAAATATTGTCCATATTAATAAAAACAGCTAAAAGCAAATGAAAGCATTTGAAATTAAATAATATTATTAATTTATTGAGTTTTGTATGTTACAGTTCGGAGCTGATTTTCAGGTACGGGTGGACCAATTACAAAAAAAACAAAACGTGATTTGCATTCTTCAAAGCCTTGTGCTTTAAACTATTGTAATCACTAAACCCGACGCGAGCGAATTTCTAGAGTTTTCATAAAATTAGTTATGGTGGGGGGATAATAAATATAAAAAAATATTTCTGTCATGACTTTAATTAAAAAAACATATTTATAATAATTTCGATCATCTGTGAATACTTTCTGAAAGTTTCATTAACATCCGACAATTATTTTCATTTTTGCAAGATTTCCAAAAATAATGTGTGTCATACAAAAAAAAAAGTGATAAAAATTGTATATGTTATTTCACTAGTGACGGTGATACAAAGATAAACAAAGTTTTTTAATAAAAATTTAGAATATTCTAAAAGGAAGGAAAAAAATTTAAAAAAATAATTAAAAAAAACTTTGGTCTTTCCTCTTCCAGATAACATAAGCATTTAGACGATAAAATTTTGTTTGCGTCAAGTTTGGCGTCTTTTTAATCATGCTTATGCCATTTTTTTTAGCGATATCGTAGAGGTACCTAATATATATATATATATATATATATGTATATATATATATATATATGTGTGTGTGTGTGTGTGTGTGTGTGTGTGTGTGTGTGTGTGTGTGTGTAAGTGTGTGTCTGTGTGTGTCTGTATGATATAAAAAAGTTTTAAGGTATGCCATATTCATGGGTTAAAGTGCTCAATATCAGGGATCGAGCGTTTGTAGACATTGACGTCAACTCACAGAGTCTGTTTCATGCTTAAACGCAATCTTCAGCTCATTTTTATTGTAATTCACTCAAATTCACGGATCAATTTCTTGGTGTTGTTACAAAGCTGATTAAGAAAGAATCTAATCCAAGATCACCTTCTGAGGTGAATTTATAAGACCAAAAATTAATGTATAATAATTCATAGTTGAGAATCTTTTCTGCAAATGCGCTTGAAACTGAGATTGAAAGTACTCGGGAAAATAAAAGAAATTACCAAAACTACGGCGTCTTTTTTACTGAGTTTTGCAGCACCAAGAAATTTATCCGTGAATTTGAGAAAATTAAAATAAAAATAAATATACATAATATGTCTACATTATTCAATCAAACATACTTGAATATATATATATATATATATATATATATATATATATATATATATATATATATTTATACATAAAATTTAGCTCTTGAAAATATATTTCAATTGAGCACGGTGAGTGATAAGCTAATTCTTTAAACAACAGCCACGTGCGTTAATGCAAAGCTCTTCAGTAAAATGAATTATAGCACTACGGCTGATAAGCATTTGTTTACGCTAGATTTAATTGTTTCTTTCTGTCGAATGAAGATAGCTCAGTGGTAGAAACTCTGACTGATCGGTTGGGTTTCGATCCAGGCTTGAAGTATTCGGATGTCTAGTCGCACTACAGCGAAACAGTACTGTCCGCGAATGACACACACACACACACACACACACACACACACACATATATATATATATATATATATATATATATATATATATATATATATATATATATATATATATAGTTGTATATTTAGGCAGCAATCCTTCTTTTATGCAAGTTTCATTAAAAATGACAGACAAGGTCCTACGGTTAAATTTTTTTATTTAATTTTTCTTGTGTACGAAAAAGAGCTTTCTTTGCTGGACAAAGGGTGTGTAAGAACTGTCCAAATGTTTTATTTTTCCGAGCGCTTTCGGCTATACCTTTAGCTATTATCAAGGATGATTTGATTTTTCAGCTTGAGTGTGTGCATTATGTATATGTCTTAGTGTGTAGTAGTGGTGTTTTAATTTCCGAATACGGTTAGCAACTTGTGGCTTTGTTCGTAGTTAATATTGTTAAGGGTAGGCTTTTTCTTTTTTATTATTAAAGCCTCCATTATTTTAAGCTTTTAGACTCCATTAGAAATATACTAGTAGACAACAAAAATATATTAATTGCTTCCGCTTGTAAAAAAAGGTTAAAAATAATGGAGGCTTTAATAATAAAAAAGGAAAAGCCTACCCTCAACAATATTAACTACGAACAAAACATGCTAAGAACATGCTAACCGTATTTGGAAATTAAAACACCACTACTACACACTAATATACATAATGCACACACTCAATTAAGCTGAAAAATCAAATCATCCTTGATAATGGCTAAAGGTATAGCCGAAAGCGCTCGGAAAAATAAAACATTTGGACAGTTCTTACACACCCTTTGTCCAGCAAAGAAAGCTCTTGTTCGTACACAAGAAAAATTAAATAAAAAACTTAACCGTAGTACCTTGTCTGTCGTTTTTAATGAAACTTGCATATATATATATGTATATAATCCGATCTGTAGGATCTTACCTGCCTGAGGAGGCTTAACAGTTGAAACCTGGGTAGCGTGGTAGCCTGACTTTTTCTGTTCCTGATTATATTTTGCTCTGCAACTTACATTTTTGGGATCTTCTATTGAGCGCTTATTTTGATTGCATCTTTTTAAACGCACCTGTTTACAGGCTCCTTTTACAATATACTATTTTATATTGTATTTTAAATTTATATATATATATATATATATATATATATATATATATATATATATATATATATATATAGTATTTCTTGCTGTTTCTTGGTCTAATATAAGAGAGGGTGTTGAAAAGTTGTTGACCTAAAACTTCCTAAAATCTGATCAAATGAATAAACACAATCATTAGATAATCAGATATGCTTCTTGATATGATCTAGCTGAAGGCTTTATATATATATATATATATATATATATATATATATATATATATATATATATATATATATATATATATAACTAGTTATACTCGTCTGGAAAAACCTCAGGTGTTTTGGCTTGTAAATGCACAAAGCAATGCCCAAGGAAAAATAAGGGATAAAAAAAGAAAGAACTAAGAACATGAAATTGAGGCGAAAACAATTGTCCAGAATCCAAGATCAGAGTTCAAAGAAAAAAAACCTCCAAAACGAGTAAAGCAAAAGTAACTAAGTAAAGTGCTCAATACACTAAGTAGAGCAAATCTAACTATGAACCTAAAGAGCCTGGTTAACCTACATAGGTTTCACCTACGCGGATGGTCAGGGTGAAACCTAGGTAGGTTTAGCTGGCTCTTTAGGTTCATAGTTACATATATATATATATATATATATATATATATATATATATATATATATTTGGCGCTGAATGTAGTTGAAAAGTTTTAAAAGCTGCAAATTGTTCTTCTAAATTGTCTGATATGATTCAACATATCGAGATCATCTAATAAAGTAATCTTAGAAATTGCAAAATACAAAATATTGACTGTGACTTGCAGAAGAAAGGAGAAAAAAAACTGAACGCGTCAAAAACTTTGTGCATTTGCGAATAAAATAACCTAGAAAGGCAGAAATTATTTTTGAAATAAAGGTAAAAAAATTTAAAAAAAAAGATTAAAAAATGCGATGCAATTTTTCGAATGAACGTGACAGCTTAAATTAAAAAAAATATATATTTAAGTCATGTCCGCGTGTTTGATTTGTCTGTCTTGCATAGAATTAGAATTACCTTGACGTTGTTTCCTTTTAATTCATATGTCTGTATATTTAGGTACAGTGTGTGTGTGTGTGTGTGTGTGCGCGTGTGTGTGTGTGTGTGCGCGTGTGTGCGCGCATTGTTTTCTATCGTTCTCCTCGACAAGATATATTATAATTCACTTTGAACGCAATTCTCTTTTATAAAAAAAACGAACAAGCAACAAAAAAAAAAAAAACATTGGATTATTTACGCCATCTTCGAGTTTCTTTCCGTTTTTCAGTTTTCAATTTTTTTTTTTTACTTGTCTTCTTTCAATGTCAGCTTTTGCACAAAACATTCTTCTGTAAAATCTCCCATTTTTCACGTCTTGTCGCATCTTATATTCTTAAAGAAAAAAAAATCAACTACTTTTTGTTTTGCAGTCATTTTTCCCGTGTCATTATCATTGAATGTTCTCTCATTTTAATCCCAACTAATATTTATTAACTAATTTTTGCTCTTGAGTCTCGTCCATACACTGAAAAACCGTAGTCTTGCCTTATAATATTGGCGTATAGACCTTGGGAAATGTGGAGATAAAAATTGAATTGTCTTCTGCATGATCTAACTGATTTTGCTTTTTTCAGAAGCATTTCCTTTTTCTTAAATAAATAAAACTTTAAGTGTTAAATGTTTTTACTCAAGAAACGATATATATATATATATATATATATATATATATATATATATATATATATATATATATATATATATATAATTATTTATTTTAATATTACAACATAAATATGTTATAAAATCACGACAAAAGTAGCCATTTTGTTTCAACACTTCTAGTGTCTTAACAAGTGACGATGCAGAATACAGAATAAATGGTTTTAAAAGTTTCAAATGAATCAACGATCCTTAGCTAGAAGTAAACGCTGTTACATAAGCTAGAGTGACCAATCAAAATACAAGTATAGGGTGATTCGAAATATATATATATATATATATATATATATATATATATATATATATATATATATATATATATATATATATGTTGTATTGAATATTAAAGACAACATAGTCTTGCATATTTTCTTTTGAATTTTCTCATATTCTCTAATGAGACTTTTTATTTGAAAATGATTTCAAAATAAGTATTGTCCGTACGATGACCTACCGCTTATTATATTAGAGAATACGAGAAAATTCAAAAGAAAATATGCAAGACTATGTTGTCTTTAACATTCAATACAACATGTTTAAAAGAAAAGTTGCTGCCAAATTACATATATATATATATATATATATATATGACTTCACACATTATGAAATAGACAAAGTCCGACAATTATTTTAAGACATTTTTATGTTTATACATTCTTTTTATAGATACAAATATTTAAGTAAATGCTCTGTTTATAATAAACAGTATTAACAACATTTACAGGCCTGAATATCCGAGAAATTTTCACAGAAAATATTTGTCTTTTGACAGGATTCGAACCTCTATCCTATACGGAACCGTCATTTAGCTTGACGTGCCTTAACTGATTTGGTTATTATAAACAGACCATTTACTTAAATATTTGTATCTATAAAAAGAATGTACAAACATAAAAATGTCTTAATATATATATATATATATATATATATATATATATATATATATATATATATATATATATATATATATATGGTGTATCAAAAATACTTTGACAAATTATGGGGGTGTATTCCTCACACTAAAACAAGCACAAAGGGCCATAGAGACAAATATCAGCAAATCCTTCGTTTTTGAGTTTAAAGTTTAAGTTATGCGCTATTAAATGTACAAACCAAAATACTATCCCAAAATACTTTTACAAATTTTGTGGGCGGGTTCCTGACACCAAAACAAGGCAAAATGTTCATGTAAACATATGTCCAAAAGGTCACCATTGTATCTCAACACAGCAACTCATATGTTCAAAATGTCCTCCGCTTGCTTCTACACACGCATTCACCCGTCGGATCATTGACTGGCGGACCCTTTCAAATAATCCCGCGCAGTGTCAAATAGTTTTGCAGACCCCCATGACATTTTGTTGAAGCATATATGCATTATTAACGTCTGCTGCATAAAAAATTATTTTAGGTGGCCCCATAGATAAAAAATCCAAAGGATTGACGTCGAAGGAACGTGCAGGCCATGGAACAATGTTATTAAAATGTGATGGATCCCCATCATGCATGAACCATGTACGTTTTCGTATTAGCAGGGGTACATCCTCTAGCAGGTCTGGAAGTGTGTTCGAAATAAAGTACCTGTAGACAACTCCTGTAAGACGTGCTGGGAGAACATATGGGTCAACCAGCCAGTCACCTACAATTCCAGCCCACACATTAATCGTAAGCTGATGATGATGTCTAGTCAGTATTGTATCATAGGAATTCCGATCCGCCCACAAATATTGGTTGTGTAGATTTGTTATTTCATCTCGTTCAAATGTTGCCTCAACCATAAACAATACTGACGAGACAAACAACGGGTCGGCAGTTTGTGCAATAAATCACCGGTAAAAGTTCTCCCGTGGTGAGTGATCAGAGAGTGAAAGACGCCGCACACGTTGCAAATGATACGGGTACGGGAGCTGCCTTTGAAGTACCCTCCATGCGTTACTATGAGATGTACGACATGTTAGGGCCACTTGACGTTTGCTGATACCTGATTGTCCCCGACAGCCTGTAGCTTGTTTTCTTCGTGGTCAGGCGTACGTGGTCTTCCTTGATCCATAGTTTGTGGTGCCACGGATCCTGCCACAGCAACGTGACGATAAACAGCAGCAAAAGTTGTATGACTCGGCTGGATTCAGTCTGGAAACGCAATCTGATACAGCCGTGCAGCCTCGCGTCCATTACCATTTACGCAACCGTATGTAAAAATCATATATGATCTAAATATGCTACTATTGTTAAATGAAACATTTCTCAGTTAACTAACTACAAATGAGCCAGAAATGTACACGGACAACAAATGTAACCTCAACTACATCGCAACACATTGGCTTCTACGGTAAAATTTCATCAACGAAAACTTTGCGGACATAAGTTTATATAGACTTTTGTCCTTGTTTTAGTGTAAGGAACTCGCCTCCAAAGTTTGTAAAAGTATTTTTGATACACCCTGTATATCTGAGAATATATTGTGTCAATAGGGGTTCGAACAGAGTCTTTCTGGAAGATAATATTTTTAGAATCAGTTTTGCAATTAAAGTGCTCAATATCGGTGTATAGAGCTGTTGAGTCTTGACTCATTGTTGAATCTCGCCTAATGCATGGAATAATAATGCAACACAAAATGTACTTAGAACAAGAATGTATTATAACAAGAAAGTGTACACAATAACTACATATAGTATTTCTGTATATTTCTGGGAAGACGTTCCTGGAGAATGTGTTGACTAGTCGCAGTCGATCAGAGTCTCTCGTTGGATCTCGTGATTCCTCCTCCTCGTCTTCCGGTACCAACCATTATTTATATAGTTGGTAGTCACCTATGCAGATTAGGTGGATCCCACCACAACAAGACCATTATTATTATTATTATTATTATTATTATTATTTGAGTATGTTATGTTTCCTGCTTTGTATCGTGTAGAGCCAAGTCCAAATGATGGTCCATAGGCCTTATAGGGGAATTGCCATTTAATTGATAGTACTTTTCTTAGTATATGAGATGTTCCTAGTAGGGCGATTTTCTGGGAAACTTATATTTTGATGTTACCTGGGACATTGTTAGTAAAATTGTTCATTCCTTTTATCACGAGGCCCAGAGTTCCGATTACTATTGCTACAGACTCAGTCTTCATTCTCCACATCCTGTTAATCTCGATCTTGAGGTTCTTGTATTTGGACAATATCCCGATAATTTTCATGGAGATGTTTCTCTCAGATGATACTGCTATATCAATATGCATACACTTACTGAATTTCTTGTCTTTTATGATGATATCAGGTCTGTTGGTTTTTATTTCCTTGTCAGTTTGAATTGGCATATACCAGAAGATAGTTTCATCGTTATTTTGGGTAACTGTGTCTGGTTGGTTGTCATACCATCTCTCAGTGGTTTCGATTTTGTGCTCCTTGCATATCTTCCAGTGCACATATATCCTACCTTTTTATGTCTGTGGGTATATTCATTTTTTGCTTGTTCCAGACATCCTGATATAATATGGTCGACAGTTTTATCATTTTTTCCGCAGATCCTGCATTTCGGGTTAGTGCCCTCCTTGATTATGTGAAAGTGACGTGATCTGGTTGCAGGGCTTTGGCCCTGAGCTGCAACAATTAGGCCTTCTGTCTCAGCTTTCAACACGGTGCTCCTCAGCCACTGATGTGTTTTCTGTTGGTCCACATCTGCTTCTTTCGTTCTTTTTAGGTATTTGCCATGCAACGCCGGGTCCTAGGTTTTTGGTAATTTCATTTGGCTAAATTTTGTTTTCTGTTTTACTTGTTTAGCGTAGATGGTATTCGCTTCATTTTTGTTGGTAGGATTTCAGTATATTTTACGTCGGTGGGAAAGTGATTGAAGTCGAGACACCAGATCAGGACCAATAATATTGCTGATTCTTTGGATTTTATCAAGGAGCTCAAGGTAACTAGCAGGGAGACCGGAACATATGTGGCAGCAATATTCCAAGAATGAATTCATGCCCTGAGAAAAGTATGAATCCTTCGCTACTTCCCCAGCTATAGATAAAATAGTATTGGGTGCCAACCAATCTAGAAGAAGGAAACTGAATTCAAACCAGATCGCACTATCCTAAAAGTGTGTACACATGCAGTCAAATTCCCACTGAAACTCCTATTATGGATTTGCCCGTCCGAATGAAATACGAACTCTGCTACACTTGGTCAGCTTTTCTTCGCCTGCGGGGGCGGGTCGTTTGACGGAGCCGGCGAAAACCGATCCCGGGGGGTTGCTGGTAGAGGTACGCGTACAGGTTACGTCCACATCGGTTCCCGTACGTTCACCGACGTTAAGTAACATTTAGGCTGATTAGTACTTAGATGGGTGACCATTGTGATGCTTGGATGTGGGGGTGGTGCATTGGACAACAGCTCGCAATTGGAAATCGGAGCGCCGAGTTCAAATTCCAGTCGGGTTCGTTATATTCACTTACGCGCAAATACCCCTGGGAAAGGTATGAATCCACCTTCCATCCAGCTATGAGTTAATTAGTAGCACTTGTATCAGTAACTCATTAATATCTCAAAAAATTTCTTACAATCTAGAAACTACTTTCCGGCTTTAAATAACCTACATAAGGTTGATAAGCCGTAAACAGTAAATCAATTCAATCCCTCGTATCCACTTGCCCTCGTAAAGCGTGATAGAAATAGTTTAAGCACAACATTTGCATGACTTAAATGTAAGGATTTTGATTCTGAACCAATTGGAGAAAAATAAATTAAATCCTCATATCACTGATTAATGGCGTTGCAAATATTTCTTATTTTGAAAACAGCTGCTTTGATCTTCCCATTGATATAAAAGTCAGAGATTGATATTGATTAACAAATTTTATTGATTTATGTATAATAATTAAAATTCACTTATTTAAGATAAAAATAGGCTTTTGATACGCGATTAAAATATAGGGTTTTGAAATAATCACATCTCCAGTATTATTCCGATGATTGGTGTACATAGGATATCAAATGAATGACAAATCTCTTCTCATCTGAGGTAATGGCATTTTCATTGACAAAATTCTTTGGATCCTCACAGAATAATGGACGAACGGGGACAAACACATTCTGAAACCAAGTAAGGAACACACAGTCACAAATCGAGTAACGAGCGTACACAGTCTAAGATAAGGAACGGACACACTGTCAAAGAATGTAATGAACACACGGTACAGTATCAAGTTAGGTAAAGAACGAATACAGTTTCAGGTCAGGTAACGAGTGATCACAGAGTCTCAAATCAGGAGCAAGACGATCAGAGTCCCAGACAATGTAAAGAACGAACAAAATCTTAAATAAAATAACGAACGAACACCGTCTCAAAATCAGGTAAAGGACGATCATCGTGTCAAAGAAGGTAACAAAATCTCAAATTGGGTGACGAACGAACATATTCTCAGATAATATAAAGAACTAACACAGTCTAAAGTTAGATAACAAATAATCAGTCTCAAAATCAGGGAAAGATGAAAACCGTTTTGAATTTAGATGAGGAATGAACAGTCTCAAATAACACACAGTCGCTCACCAGATCGGCCACGTATACAATCTGAAATCAGGTAATGAACGACATCTCAAGTAAAGCAACTTAATAACACAGTCTCAAATCATGTAACGATAAAAGTCAGCCTCTGATAAGGTGAGAAATCGGCATCTCAAATCAGGTAGGGAACGAATCCAGTCTCAAATGACGTAAGGGACGAACATGGTCTCAAATCGGGTAATGAACGAATCCAGTCTAAATTCAGATAAGGAAAGAACCCAGTCTCAAATGAAGTAAAGAACGAGCACAGTCTCAGATCAGGTAAGGCATGAACCCAGTATCTAATGAAGTAAAGAACGAACACTGTATCAAATCAGTTAATGAACGAACACAGTCTCAATCTAGATTGCCAACCAAGGCTGAAGAACTGAGACTGTTCGACTATTCTACCCAATTCTAGACAATGTTGTGGATTCCAGCGCGCGTATTTACGCATATGTGAAAGGAACGAACTCGACTGGAATTCGAACTCAACTTTCTGATTTTTAATTCCGGGTAATTTCCCAGTACACATCCAGCAGTTTCAAACATTCTTGTAAAAACCTGACCAACCATTAGCTAATACGAAGACTTTTTGAAAATTTAAATGTTTTTTTATTATTTTTTTTTTTATCGTATATTATGAATTATGAGGCAAATTTTAACGGGAGACTCAACATGAATGCACTTTATTGAATTTGTCGAAAAAGAAAAAAAAGACAAACAATCCATTGTGAAATAACAACACTTATAGAAAGTAACTCTTTGTTTTAGATAAGATTTTCAAGCCAGAAAAATATAAAACTAATGAAAGGAATAAAAGCTAAAACGTCAAAAGAAAACTATGTTTTTTCTCGTAGGTTATAAAAGTCCTCCATTATTAGTGCTTCGGCTTTCACTGGTCTTAATGCGCAGCTAATAGGATTTTTAACTGAAGCAGGTCGTTAGAGCGACCTTCCATAAAGAGAGCGGGTGAATGAAGTTAATAAATAACATCATAAGTAAATAATGCGATCAAAAATATTCTATTTATGTGTGTGATGTCATTATCATCTTTGATATTTACGTTGGAATATTGAATTAAACAAGACAGAAGTAGCATTCAGCACTTCGGGTTGAACGTGAAACGAGAAGAAAGGAAAGAACTAACAAGCAAAGAAACATTTTTTTATTCCTTACTCCGAAGAATAACCGAAAAAACATTATATATATATATATATATATATATATATATATATATATATATATATATATATATATATATATATATATATATATATATGTTCTCTTTAATGTATATAGATAAGAATAGGAATGGAATTTCGATGTAAGAGAAAAATAAAATCAGATATTTTTTATGTTTTAATGATTAACAATGATTAATATATTTATTGTATTTCCTTCATTCTTACTTCATCATTAGAGCGGGAAAATCAGAATAATCAATTATTAATGTCGAGAACAGCAATGTGGTACATCACAACCCATTACGATTGGTGGTAGTATCTTTTGCACCCAAGACAAAGGTGTGGGTTATCGCTCGGGAATAAATAATAGTAAAGCAAGAAGCGGATAGCGGCGCGGATTGAGGAATCGGAGAGCAGAGTTCGAATTCCAGTCGAATCCGTTACATTCACTTACGTGCTAATATCCTTAGGAAACGTATGAATCCTCTTCTTCTCCCTCCAGCTATGGGTAAATAGCAGCACAGACAGGGTTCTATAGCCTTGGACGGCAACGAGTCAACCACAGAAAGAAATGGCAACCTACTGCGGGAAAAATCTGCCTCGTCAGTCATGTATCAAAAGATACATGATCGCCTAAGCTTGTATCACGCATGTCACATAACTGAGTGACTGATTATTTTGAGGAGGCACGTCGGAGTAATAGATAGCGGCTCGGGTTGAGGAATCGGAGAGCAGGGTTCGAATTCCAGTCGAATCCGTTACATTCACTTACGTGCTAATATCCTTGGGAAAGGTATGAATCCTCTTCTTCTCCCTCCAGCTATGGATAAATAACAGGACAGACTGTGTTCTATAACCTTTGATGGCAACCGGTCTAGGAGAAGGAAAGACTCTGAATTCAAAACCGGCCTGGAGAGGGTTGGGCTCCGTAAGGCTATCTTGCTCAAGGATATCTTGCACCGTGTGTACTGCGGCTGCAGTACACATGGTGCCTCTACGACCCTACGGGTAACGGGATAAAAAACAAGAAGAAATGACTGTCAATTGTAAGAAGCCATAATGTGTATGGGTGTCAGCACGAAGAAGAAAAGGGAGAAGTCAAAGGTGCAAGCAACGAAATGGAGAGATTAGAATAATGTATGCACAAAAATGTAACTCTCTGCAAAGGCTGGAAATGTGACACAGAAAGCCGAAGGCGCTTTGAAATAGCGTTTTCATATAAGACTAATGTATTTACACTATTTTCATCATTCGGACTGTTGTCCTCATCTTTATTGCCATATTCACGACGTTTCGGTTGTTGTACGCTCCGGCCTTCTTCAGGATTTGTCTATATTTCCGAGATGAGATATTTTAATTATTTACACTATTTACATTGTTCGGACTATTGTCCTCAGCTTTATTGTCATATTTACGACGTTTCGGTCTTTTTACGCTCCGGCTTTCTTCAGCAGACATAAGCTGGAATTTAGAATCGGACCTTTTATTTAGGCCACGGGGAGGGGAGCACATTGGCCAGTGGATAAAAGCTTTGTTTGAGTAATCCAAAAAGTGACTTGACCTAAAGAGTTTTGAGTTCAATAAAAACTTGGAGGGTTGAGTTACTAAAGGGAATTAACTGATACTGAGATATCCCCAAAAAGGCATGGCACGTGGAATTAGAACACTCTACTCCTGTGGATAAAAGGATCGGTTTGAAATTTTAACATATAACATCTGAAGAAGGCCGTAGGGTACAACGGTCGAAACTGCGTGAATATGGCAATAAAGATGAGGACAACAGCCCAAAGAGTGTAAATAGTGTAAATAGTTACAATACGTCGTTTCAGAAATAGAGATAAAAATTGATCTATTGTAAATCGCTCTTCAGAGTGGTTTGTAACGCATTACTTATCATCTCTCAGTTGCATCTCTGTTCTTTGGGCAGCCGTGGGGAAGAGCTGTTCGAGGCCGCGCCCCTCTCTTGCACCGAAGAGAGGGATCGGTGCTCGCACCGAGGCCAGCGCAACCGACGAATGGGGGGGGGGGCTGCAGGCAATTTTTGTTCCTCGCCCGGTTGTACGCTCTCGGGTCCCCACCTTAAAAAACGACCTTGTGTCACAACTCGTCTTAGTGGGGAGACAGAGTAAATACCTAGTCTACTGTATCAGTTTATTCCCTACCACCCTCACACCCTCCCTTCTTTATCTATCTATCTATCTATCTATCTATCTATCTATCTATCTATCTATCTATCTATCTATCTATCTATCTCAGTCTGTTCATATCTATCTATCTATCTATCTATCTATCTATCTATCTATCTATCTATCTATCTCATTCTTCATATCTATCTATCTATCTATCTATCTATCTATCTATCGCAGTCTGTTCATTATCTATCTATCTATCTATCTATCTATCTATCTTTTTTCTTTTATATATATTTTTTAAGCTTATCACCCCAAGCAAGGCTGGAGGCCACTAGCACGCAAGGGGTTACAGAAGGTTTGGAGGAAGAGCAGATAGGAATGGTAAAGGAGAGGATGTGGAGAAAGATAGTGGATCGATCAAGGCAAGGGGGTTACAGAAGATTTGGAGCGAGAGTAGATAGGAATGAAAGGTGAAAGGATGTGGAGAAGGGAAGTGGATAGATCAAGGCAGCTGGAGATGTCAATTGACGTTACACTTAAATAGTTGGAGATTGTATTTGTCAGGGAAACAGGAATAAGGAAGGGAGTTCCACAGGCGATATGTGCGAGACATGAAGCTATTGGAGTAGAAGAGACGTCTACATCTAACAGTTTCAACGGTGAAGGGGTGGGAACGGGATGCCAGCCTCGTAGGACGTTTAAATTCATGAGGCCTAGGAACCAGCGAAAGCAGCTCCTCGGAGCAATTACCGTGAAAGTATTTGTAAAAAAGACAGAGCGAGGCAACGTCGCGTCTGTGAGAGAGCGACTGCAGACGAGATGACAGATCAGGGCCAATTACATTGCATATCCGTCTCTGGATCTTATCAAGAACCCTGAGGCAAACAGCAGGGGCTCCAAACCATATATGGCAGCAATACTCCATGCAAGGGCGAATGGTCGATTTATAGATTTGGAGGATCGATTCCGGGGAGAAAATTTTCCTGGCTCGGCACAGGGAGCCTATCTATCTATCTATCTATCTATCTATCTATCTATCTATCTATCTATCTATCTATCTATCTATCTATGTAATTTCATTTGAAGACGTATAGTACCTCAACACTTGAGTAAATTTTGAAACACGGATATTCGTAAGATTACCGTAGTTAAGAAACGTCAAGTCTGGTTAGTACCAATATGGGTGATCGCTTGGGAATACCAGGTGTTGCAAGCTTGGGTGTGCGTGGGGTGTAATATATCACGGCCCAGAATTGGAAATCGGATTGCCGAGTTCCAGTTCCAGTCGGGTTCTTTATATTCACTTACGCACAAATACATTTGGGAAAGGTATGCAACCACTACTTCTTCCACAACTATGGGTTAATTAGTGGGACTTGCGTCAGTAAATCATTATTATCTCCAGAATATTACAAGAGAAAAATATTTCTGGCTTTAAGTAACATGCATCAGGTTGGTAACCAATGAAACACAAATAAATAAATTTTTTTGCATAAATTCTGTTGTGTTAGCTGATCGATATAAACACTCTGTTAATATCTATCTATCTATCTATCTATCTATCTATCTATCTATCTATCTATCTGTGTCTGGCCAGACAATTCTCGTCAGAATCCATTTTGCACATTTATAAACCTACCATTCGTCTCTGTGTTGAATATTTCTGCCATATCTGGTCTATTACATCTCTCGAGATTCTTGTCAAAATTCAAAGATGAATCTGCAATGTAATCGATCCTGACATGGCATCTCGACATTTAGTCACTTTCTCACAGACGTGACGTGGCTTCCCTCTGTCTTTTCTACAAATTTTCAGCTCAACTGTTCCGATGACCTTTTTTCTTTAGTGCATTGACGTCATGAATTTAAGCGTTGGTATTAGATTGTCAAGTAAGTATCACCGATTTACTGCTGCAGCTTAGCTAGATGCGACCGTCTATTCTATTCTAATAGTTCCTTCCCGATTTCTTGCTTCCCTGTCAACTACGATTGTCAAACACTTAAATGCAACGTCAATCGCCATCTTCTGTCTTCCCGAACTCTATTCTTTTATTGTCCTTTTCCTCACTTCTCCTCGGTAAAGTATTCTTATCTCTTTCACACCCTGTAACCCACCCCCTTGCGTCTTAGTGGCTTTATCGCTTTGCTTGGGGTAAACTGATTAAAAAAGAAAAAGTATGCCCGGGCCCAAATTGCAGAACTACTGTCCTGGCTGTGCTGGAGCTGCACACACTTCACTTTCCAGCCTTGATTTCAAAGTCGCTTACCCTACTTTGGGAGAGATAGATTGTCTTCCACCCTACAACCTCTTTTCTACAGTCGAAATGTTGCAAGCCTCTTGCTGCTCTATAGCTATTTCCATAGCAGAACACATTCCTTAGTGCCATCAGTCCAGAGCTTCACACCTAAGACCTGCCATGTTACGTACACAGGTCCGACTCATCCTCGTTCCCCCTTTGGATTCGATCGGTAAGACGTAAGTTCCACTGGGACAGCTTCCTCTTCAGAACTGTTGCAATGTAGAACAGACTCCAAAGAGGATACTTCCCTCATCACTACAATTTTAATCTTTTAGAGTTAACCCTTATCTATCCTACATATCATCATAATATTTAAGTCTTTAAAACAACCTCATTTAATAATACTCTACCTTGAGTGTCTTTTAAGCCTAGTATTACGTGAACAATAATAATGATAAAAAAATAAGCGACTTTCAGAAATAAAGGCGACTTACTGCTATTCAAGAAAATAGAATCGTCGGCTGAGTTCAACTTGAAGTTGAGATTGCGTTCACTGCACACTACTGTCCTTGGGAAAGGCAAGAATCAGATCTTTTCTCGTCTGTAATTGTAAGAGGATAGATTTGGCTCTTTATTGGCAAACAGTCTAGGAGAAGGAAAACTCTGAATTCAGAATTAGAGGATTAGGTGTACCACGAGTAACTGTACACCACAAAAAGCAGCTGCTGAAACAGTATCAGAGTCAATGTGGTTACGGTCCTCCCTATACTCCACAAAGAATTTGCAGTAATAAACAAGAATTGCCACTTACTCTCTAACACATAGACATCTGGTACAAATATAAATAATGATAATAATAATGATAATATAATGATAATAATATCTATCTTATTTGCCGCGAAAATCATGTTGTTTTTTTTTTTAATTTCAACTCAGGCTTTCTTAATATTTTCATTCAATATTTTTTCAAATGACTAATATTCAGAGAGTTGTTCATTTTTACTGTCATTTCATTTCGTCATTAAATCCGTCGTCTGCAAAGATGGCGGCATTCACCATTTTATTTAACAACATGTCATTATCTTTTTTTTAAATTTTTTTTTTATTTTGTTTACTTACCTTATTTTCCCTCCTTTTCATAAAGAGCGTAAAAAAAAAGCCTCATGATCTTTATATTTTAGATGAGTCGACACCCTCGTCTTTTTTGGCTGCTTTCGATTTTATTATACATTGTCACACTGCTGGGAATATAGGTAAGGTGAACATTAGTAATATTTTTAAGGAACATTGTTCGCTATTAAATAATGTCGTTGTCACAGATTGTATATGCATGTGATTTGAAATGTTATACCAAAAGGAGATTTTCAATCGGTACAACAGGAAATTGAACTAACGAGTAAAACTATTATAGATGATTCATACACACACACACACATATATATATTTTAAGACATTTTTATGTTTATACATTCTTTTTTTATAGACACAAATATTTATGTAAATGCTCTGTTTATAATAAACTGTATTAATGACATTTAGCAGCCTGAATGTCCGAGAAATTTTCATAGACAATATTCGTCCCCCGACAGGAATCGGACCTGTATCTTATACGGAAGCGTCATATAGCCTGACGTGCTTTACCGATTTAGCCACAAGTAAGGTCGATTTTACTGTTTTAAAACTACAATTCTCCATGAAAAACAGTAAAATCGACCTTGCTAACCGCTATATATGACGGTTCCGTATAGGATACAGGTTCGATTCCAGTCGGAGGACGAATCTTTTCCATGAAAATTTCTCGGACATTCAGGCCGGTAAATGTTATTAATACTGTTTATTATAAAACAGAGCATTTACTTAAATATTTGTATCTTTAAAAAGAACGTATAAACATAAAAAATGTCTTAAAATAATTGTCGGACTTTGTCCATGTCATAATATATATAGAAATTCCATACGGATTACCACTATATATATATATATATATATATATATATATATATATATTGGTAATCCGTATGGAATTTCTAAGAGGATATAGATCTAGTGAGAGCTCTATGTCAAAGACAGATCAATAATTATTACATAATTAAAAACAAACACTAAAAATTCCAGAGGTCGTACATATATATATAAGTAATAGGAATTTTGAGGATTTAGGCAATTCAACAAGTCTGGAAGAATCCTCAACAGAATGCAGAAAGTACTGGACGGCAGTTTCGTCCTATTTTTTGAGACTCATCAGCAGTGCGCATCCACCACCGAGATTCGAACCAGAACCGTTTCAATACAACGCAAGTGGCATACCAACTGTACCAACGGTCGTTGGTGACGAAGAAGAGACTGAATAGACTCGATATAGCTCCTCTACTCACAAATTCCGTGGTGATACTCATCCAAGTATTCATAACCCAACGAGAAATCATCGCCTGGATTACAAATAAGTTCACTTGACCTGGAGCCGTCAACACACACCATTGATATCAGTGGCTCCATCACAAACCCCATAATGGAAGTTATAGCAAGTCATAAAGGAAAAGAGAAGATTTGCTTCAAAGGATACATGGATACAAAACAGATTGCAAGATCAATTACTATCAAATGGAGATGTGTTAACAGAACATCTTTTTTGTAAAGCTACCATGACCACCAGCCTTGATATGACTGATGCCGAACCGGCTAAAAATCAAAACCTCGCTCCTGATTATGCAGCTGTGGCGGAGTTCACCACATTAATGATGCAGAAAAGGATAAGCAAAAGACATTGTTACACATAAAATATGTATTTAACAAGATGTACAATATCAAACAACGATGTGAAAGAAAGTTTGCATTTAAGTAAGAAAAGGTAGAAATATGGCGGACTTCGCCACATTAATTTAAATTTAGATTAGGAAACAGGGCTGACGCAGAAAAGGATAAGCAAAAGACATTGTTACACATAAAATATGTATTTAACAAGATGTACAATATCAAACAACGATGTGAAAGAAAGCATGCATTTAAGTAAGAAAAGGTAGAAATATGGCGGACTTCGCCACATTAATTTAAATTTAGATTAGGAAACAGGGCTGATGCAGAAAAGGATAAGCAAAAGACATTGTTACACATAAAATATGTATTTAACAAGATGTACAATATCAAACAACGATGTGAAAGAAAGCATGCATTTAAGTAAGAAAAGGTAGAAATATGGCGGACTTCGCCACATTAATTTAAATTTAGATTAGGAAACAGGGCTGACGCAGAAAAGGATAAGCAAAAGACATTGTTACACATAAAATATGTATTTAACAAGATGTACAATATCAAACAACGATGTGAAAGAAAGCATGCATTTAAGTAAGAAAAGGTAGAAATATGGCGGACTTCGCCACATTAATTTAAATTTAGATTAGGAAACAGGGCTGATGCAGAAAAGGATAAGCAAAAGACATTGTTACACATAAAATATGTATTTAACAAGATGTACAATATCAAACAACGATGTGAAAGAAAGCATGCATTTAAGTAAGAAAAGGTAGAAATATGGCGGACTTCGCCACATTAATTTAAATTTAGATTAGGAAACAGGGCTGATGCAGAAAAGGATATGCAAAAGACATTGTTACACATAAAATATGTATTTAACAAGATGTACAATATCAAACAACGATGTGAAAGAAAGCATGCATTTAAGTAAGAAAAGGTAGAAATATGGCGGACTTCACCACATTAATTTAAATTTAGATTAGGAAACAGGGCTGATGCAGAAAAGGATAAGCAAAAGACATTGTTACACATAAAATATGTATTTAACAAGATGTACAATATCAAACAACGATGTGAAAGAAAGCATGCATTTAAGTAAGAAAAGGTAGAAATATGGCGGACTTCGCCACATTAATTTAAATTTAGATTAGGAAACAGGGCTGATGCAGAAAAGGATAAGCAAAAGACATTGTTACACATAAAATATGTATTTAACAAGATGTACAATATCAAACAACGATGTGAAAGAAAGCATGCATTTAAGTAAGAAAAGGTTGAAATATGGCGGACTTCACCACATTAATTTAAATTTAGATTAGGAAACAGGGCTGATGCAGAAAAGGATAAGCAAAAGACATTGTTACACATAAAATATGTATTTAACAAGATGTACAATATCAAACAACGATGTGAAAGAAAGCATGCATTTAAGTAAGAAAAGGTAGAAATATGGCGGACTTCGCCACATTAATTTAAATTTAGATTAGGAAACAGGGCTGATGCAGAAAAGGATAAGCAAAAGACATTGTTACACATAAAATATGTATTTAACAAGATGTACAATATCAAACAACGATGTGAAAGAAAGCATGCATTTAAGTAAGAAAAGGTAGAAATATGGCGGACTTCGCCACATTAATTTAAATTTAGATTAGGAAACAGGGCTGATGCAGAAAAGGATAAGCAAAAGACATTGTTACACATAAAATATGTATTTAACAAGATGTACAATATCAAACAACGATGTGAAAGAAAGCATGCATTTAAGTAAGAAAAGGTAGAAATATGGCGGACTTCGCCACATTAATTTAAATTTAGATTAGGAAACAGGGCTGATGCAGAAAAGGATAAGCAAAAGACATTGTTACACATAAAATATGTATTTAACAAGATGTACAATATCAAACAACGACGTGAAAGAAAGCATGCATTTAAGTAAGAAAAGGTTGAAATATGGCGGACTTCACCACATTAATTTAACTTTAGATTAGGAAACAAGGCTGATGCAGAAAAGGATAAGCAAAAGACATTGTTACACATAAAATATGTATTTAACAAGATGTACAATATCAAACAACGATGTGAAAGAAAGCATGCATTTAAGTAAGAAAAGGTTGAAATATGGCGGACTTCACCACATTAATTTAAATTTAGATTAGGAAACAGGGCTGATGCAGAAAAGGATAAGCAAAAGACATTGTTACACATAAAATATGTATTTAACAAGATGTACAATATCAAACAACGATGTGAAAGAAAGCATGCATTTAAGTAAGAAAAGGTAGAAATATGGCGGACTTCGCCACATTAATTTAAATTTAGATTAGGAAACAGGGCTGATGCAGAAAAGGATAAGCAAAAGACATTGTTACACATAAAATATGTATTTAACAAGATGTACAATATCAAACAACGATGTGAAAGAAAGCATGCATTTAAGTAAGAAAAGGTAGAAATATGGCGGACTTCGCCACATTAATTTAAATTTAGATTAGGAAACAGGGCTGATGCAGAAAAGGATAAGCAAAAGACATTGTTACACATAAAATATGTATTTAACAAGATGTACAATATCAAACAACGATGTGAAAGAAAGCATGCATTTAAGTAAGAAAAGGTAGAAATATGGCGGACTTCGCCACATTAATTTAAATTTAGATTAGGAAACAGGGCTGACGCAGAAAAGGATAAGCAAAAGACATTGTTACACATAAAATATGTATTTAACAAGATGTACAATATCAAACAACGATGTGAAAGAAAGCATGCATTTAAGTAAGAAAAGGTAGAAATATGGCGGACTTCGCCACATTAATTTAAATTTAGATTAGGAAACAGGGCTGATGCAGAAAAGGATAAGCAAAAGACATTGTTACACATAAAATATGTATTTAACAAGATGTACAATATCAAACAACGATGTGAAAGAAAGCATGCATTTAAGTAAGAAAAGGTAGAAATATGGCGGACTTCACCACATTAATTTAACTTTAGATTAGGAAACAGGGCTGATGCAGAAAAGGATAAGCAAAAGACATTGTTACACATAAAATATGTATTTAACAAGATGTACAATATCAAACAACGATGTGAAAGAAAGCATGCATTTAAGTAAGAAAAGGTTGAAATATGGCGGACTTCACCACATTAATTTAACTTTAGATTAGGAAACAGGGCTGATGCAGAAAAGGATAAGCAAAAGACATTGTTACACATAAAATATGTATTTAACAAGATGTACAATATCAAACAACGATGTGAAAGAAAGCATGCATTTAAGTAAGAAAAGGTTGAAATATGGCGGACTTCACCACATTAATTTAATTTTAGAATAGGAAACAGGGCTGATGCAGAAAAGGATAAGCAAAAGACATTGTTACACATAAAATATGTATTTAACAAGATGTACAATATCAAACAACGATGTGAAAGAAAGCATGCATTTAAGTAAGAAAAGGTAGAAATATGGCGGACTTCGCCACATTAATTTAAATTTAGATTAGGAAACAGGGCTGACGCAGAAAAGGATAAGCAAAAGACATTGTTACACATAAAATATGTATTTAACAAGATGTACAATATCAAACAACGATGTGAAAGAAAGCATGCATTTAAGTAAGAAAAGGTAGAAATATGGCGGACTTCGCCACATTAATTTAAATTTAGATTAGGAAACAGGGCTGATGCAGAAAAGGATAAGCAAAAGACATTGTTACACATAAAATATGTATTTAACAAGATGTACAATATCAAACAACGATGTGAAAGAAAGCATGCATTTAAGTAAGAAAAGGTTGAAATATGGCGGACTTCACCACATTAATTTAATTTTAGAATAGGAAACAGGGCTGATGCAGAAAAGGATAAGCAAAAGACATTGTTACACATAAAATATGTATTTAACAAGATGTACAATATCAAACAACGATGTGAAAGAAAGCATGCATTTAAGTAAGAAAAGGTAGAAATATGGCGGACTTCGCCACATTAATTTAAATTTAGATTAGGAAACAGGGCTGACGCAGAAAAGGATAAGCAAAAGACATTGTTACACATAAAATATGTATTTAACAAGATGTACAATATCAAACAACGATGTGAAAGAAAGCATGCATTTAAGTAAGAAAAGGTAGAAATATGGCGGACTTCGCCACATTAATTTAAATTTAGATTAGGAAACAGGGCTGATGCAGAAAAGGATAAGCAAAAGACATTGTTACACATAAAATATGTATTTAACAAGATGTATTGTACAATATCAAACAACGATGTGAAAGAAGGCATGCATTTAAGTAAGGTTGAAATAAACAACAGTTGTCTCTCTTTACCTGTTATTTTAGTATTTCAAAGTTCACTGGAATAATGTTCATGAGAATCTCTTATAATGTCTGTTCCTAAAAGATTTGCCGTGTTAGAAAAGATTATGTGAGTATATACAAGGTATGTTCATCATGTGAATGGTTTGTGTGAGTGAGAAGGTTGGCGCATGGTTTCAACTGTCGTGGATTCGTTTGGCAGCTGAATTCTCACTAAAAATGATTAGAACATTCTTACTTAAATAAGTCACTATAGTCTCCAGATCGCTGCGCGGGAAGATTTATTCTTCACGGGCAGACGATCTGATTGGTTGGCATTGACCAATCAGCGAGCGAGTTTTGGGGAGACTTAAGAAAGCTTCTGTGATCCGTTTCTCCCAAAAGTGCACAAAACTGACTACATAAAAATAGAGCGATTACAAAATTGTCGTATTGCTGCGATTTGTAAATTGTCTATAATAACGTAGTGGTGATTAATTAACCAATGAATGCTTGGCGTTGTATGTGATTTGTAAATTGTCTATAATAACGTAGTGGTGATTAATTAACCAATGAATGCTTGGCGTTGTATGTGATTTGTAAATTGTCTATAATAACGTAGTGGTGATTAATTAACCAATGAATGCTTGGCGTTGTATGTGATTTGTAAATTGTCTATAATAACGTAGTGGTGATTAATTAACCAATGAATGCTTGGCGTGGTATGTGATTTGTAAATTGTCTATAATAACGTAGTGGTGATTAATTAACCAATGAATGCTTGGCGTTGTATGTGATTTGTAAATTGTCTATAATAACGTAGTGGTGATTAATTAACCAATGAATGCTTGGCGTGGTATGTGATTTGTATGTATGTATGTATGTATGTATGTATGTATGTATGTTCGTGCGTAATAGACTCACACACAGATATTGCATCCACGAAATCAATCAATACATTTTTACTTTGGGTCATTTTTTTCCTATTTTACCACTTGTGACATTCTTACCAGTGTCATTTTTACCTGTGCCATTTCTACCTGTGCCATTATTGCCTAAATTCAAGAGGGGGACATGATGGGTTAGTTGTTAGCAAATTATCCAATCAAACTGGAGGAGCAGATTACAGATTCGAGCTTGTGGCAGAGTTCAAATCCTAGTTTGTTTTTGCTTTACTACCTTTTTAAGAAATCACGAATCACTCATTTCTCTCAGAGAACAGTAAATAGGACAAGCATTATTATTATTATTATTATTATTATTATTTTTATTATTTTCTTTGATATCTGGCGTTTACACATTTATTTCCGGGTCCCGCCCAGGGACCTAAGGTTAGAAATGGCATCATGACACTTTCCACTGCAAAAAAAAAAAACAATAAAAAAAAATAATAATTACATAGATAAAGCCCTTCATAAAGTGTGGGCTGTACTTGTCAGAACAATTTTTTGTATCTCTTTGAGGCATGGACTTCCAGGGATCCCTCCAATCAGCCTACTGGAATCTTTTCCAACCAGTCCAAGGGCTCCAACTACAACAGGAATTGTTGATGTTCCCATGTGCCACATTTTTGAGATTTCTATTTCAAGGTCCTTGTATTTTGACAGTTTTTCGAATATCTTCAAAGATACATTGCAGTCTGCAGGGACTGCCATATCAATAAGGAGGCACTTATTTTGTTTGTGGTCTTTAATAACAATGTTATTAAATGATTGTCTTTAATAACAATGGCTTTGATTGTTCTGTCAGTGTGTATTGTGTAGTCCCATAGAATTGTAACAGATCCTATCTCCGTAACCGGGTCAGGGTGGTGTTCGTACCAGTTTCTTCCAGTTTCCTTCCCATAGGAGTTGCAAATTTTCCAGTGCAGATATTGGCCCACTCTGTCATGCCGGGTTTTATATTCAGTGGGTGCCAATATCGTGCAACCTGATACAAGATGATCAATGGTTTCTGGATATTTGTCACAGAATCTGCATCTTGAGCTAACACGGTATTTTAGTATATGTGCTTGATAATTCCTAGTTATTATTATTATTATTATTATTATTATTATTAGGTACACTTCCAATATCAACAGCGGGATGGTAATTAAAAAATAATTTAAGTCAGCCCCATTTTTGTTTTAATTAAAAATAAATTATCTGACTTAATGAAATTTTCTGTACTTATTCATTACTTTTTATAATAAATAAATAGGTCCTCTTTACTCAAAACAGCTAAAAATGTGTTTTTTGAGCGACCAGAAAATATAACAAAACAAAAAAAAACTCTGGCAAGATGAATAACGGACAGAAGCCCACCACAAAAGCGAAAAATGTGGATTAAACAGACAAATTATTAAAATTATATTTTTAATATTACTTAAAACTTTGATAATCATTTTAATAAAAATTATCTAATAATAATAATATTTTATAATTAAATACATAAAATATATAAATTAATAATGTAAGATTACCCAGTGTATTGCATTTTTTTTATGAAAAAACATTAACTCAGCAATACATTTATTTAAATTTATGAATAATAGCGTTCTTTAATCCTAAGCAAGCAAACACAATGAAACTGATATTATCTTTAAGAAAATATCTGTTTTAATAAAATAAAAAGCTTTTAATGAAAATAATAAAGTGTTTCGATAAAAACAATATTTTCTTCAGGTAAAGAAAATATCTTTTTTTCATTGTCTTATGACCTTTTTTTATGGGTTTAAAAAAGATTTCTTTAGTGAACATTTCTTTAAGAAAGTATATCGACTATAATAAAAATAAAATATCAGTTTTGCTGTCTTATTTGTTTTATTTAAAATTTAGTATTTTTCATGAATATTTACTGCATTTTTATGAATAAACATTACTTTGTAGATATCGTTTTTCTTTACTATAGACGATTTTTGATCCTGATCAAGAAAATTAATAAAGTAAAACTGATATTTCTTTTATAAATTATCGGTTTTAAATTAGGTACCTAAAAAAAATACAGTTAAAAAAAGGTTTAAAATGAAAAAAATGAAAAATCTTTCTTGAAGATTTTATTTTAGTTTTAATTTTAAGTTAATAGATTCAAAATTTCCAATGAGCCAAAAACTTTTGCTGTATTTTGAAAAATCTAATTTAAAACTAATTAAAATCGACTGGAAGAATGTTTTTGTTACTTTTGCTAAAAGAGTTGGTTTGGTTTGTTGTGTTTTACGGCATATCAACATCTCAATGGGTTATTTAATGCCAACAAAGATTTTATTGCTGGTAATATTTTGTTTTGTCAAAAATCTATTTCTGGTAATAATTTTTTCCTTCAAAAATGTATTTCAGGTAATATTTTTTCCTTCAAAAATATATTGCTAGTAATATTTTTTCCTTCAAAAATGTATTGCTGGTAATATTTTTTCATTCAAAAATGTATTTCTGGTAATATTTTTTTTCTTCAAAAATGTATTGCTGGTAATATTTTTTCATTCAAAAATGTATTGCTGGTAATATTTTTTCATTCAAAAATGTATTGCTGGTAATGTTTTTTCATTCAAAAATGTATTTCTGGTAATATTGTTTTTCTTCAAAAATGTATTGCTGGTAATATTTTTTCATTCAAAAACGTATTGCTGGTAATATTTTTTCATTCAAAAATGTATTTCTGGTAATATTTTTTTTCTTCAAAAATGTATTGCTGGTAATATTTTTTCATTCAAAAATGTATTGCTAGTAATATTTTTTCATTCAAAAATGTATTGCTGGTAATATTTTTTCATTCAAAAATGTATTGCTGGTAATATTTTTTCATTCAAAAATGTATTGCTGGTAATATTTTTTCATTCAAAAATGTATTGCTGGTAATATTTTTTTTCTTCAAAAATGTATTGCTGGTAATATTTTTTCATTCAAAAATGTATTGCTGGTAATATTTTTTCATTCAAAAATGTATTTCTGGTAATATTTTTTTTCTTCAAAAATGTATTGATGGTAATATTTTTTCATTCAAAAATGTATTGCTAGTAATATTTTTTCATTCAAAAATGTATTGCTGGTAATATTTTTTCATTCAAAAATGTATTGCTGGTAATATTTTTTCATTCAAAAATGTATTGCTGGTAATATTTTTTTTCTTCAAAAATGTATTGCTGGTAATATTTTTTCATTCAAAAATGTATTGCTGGTAATATTTTTTCATTCAAAAATGTATTGCTGGTAATATTTTTTCATTCAAAAATGTATTGCTGGTAATATTTTTTCATTCAAAAATGTATTTCTGGTAATATTTTTTTTCTTCAAAAATGTATTGCTGGTAATATTTTTTCATTCAAAAATGTATTGCTAGTAATGTTTTTTCATTCAAAAATGTATTTCTGGTAATATTTTTTTTCTTCAAAAATGTATTGCTGGTAATATTTTTTCATTCAAAAATGTATTTCTGGTAATATTTTTTTTCTTCAAAAATGTATTGCTGGTAATATTTTTTCATTCAAAAATGTATTGCTAGTAATGTTTTTTCATTCAAAAATGTATTGCTGGTAATATTTTTTCATTCAAAAATGTATTGCTGGTAATAATTTTTCATTCAAAAATGTATTTCTGGTAATATTTTTTTTCTTCAAAAATGTATTGCTGGTAATATTTTTTCATTCAAAAATGTATTGCTGGTAATATTTTTTTCATTCAAAAATGTATTGCTGGTAATATTTTTTTAAAAACGTATTGTTGGTAATATTATTTTAAAAACGTATTGTTGGTAATATTTTTTTTCAAAAATGTATAGGTGGCAATAGGTATTTTTCTTCAAAAATTTATTGCTGATAATATATTTTTTTTACCAAGTATTCCTGGTATTAAAAACCATTTTTACCCCGGTTTCCGGGTTAACTATTTGCCCATAGCTGGGATCCTAAAAGGTGCTAGCATCCCGGGTCAGGGTGGACCTGGGAACACTAGCAATTAAGAGGTGGTTCGACGCTCTTCAAAACCTCCTGATCAGAGGCCTTGCTGCTGGACGTAGTTTATCGTCTTACCCAGGACGCGGATGTATTTTATCGTCATACCAAGGACAGGCTAAAATAGTTGATTATCGCCATTTTGTAGTTATCTTTCATCGCAATGTAATTCTCTTTATTAAAAAAATCTTCCAAAAATAAAATATACTTTTCTGAATCTTTATTTGAGGAATATTAGCTGCTTTAAAGTATAAAAGCATGTGATACAATAATTATATACGAACCGATACTACACATTGATTTTAGGCAGTTGAAAACACACTAATAATTAACAACGACGAAAAAGGAATTTTCGATTGGAAATTATTAAGATAAGTCCTGTCTTTTCAAGCATAGGATTCCGATTTGATAGCTTTCAGTCCAAAATCGGAAATAGCAAACCAAGAAAGCGTATAATTAGCATCTCTGCTCAAAATTGCAGATTTAACCAAAATGAATTCTTGAAAGCCAGTCGGTGTTTTTCCAACACAAATATCGGTGCTTGAAAAAGAAAGGAAAAACTTTTAAAACCAAAGTTTTTAGAAATTACAGGTACATTGAGTGCTGCTGTTTGTCTCGAAGGGAAAATAGTTTACAAATAATAATGCCTTGGGACTTTTGGGATATGGCAATTAAAAAAAATGGCCACTTAGCAAAGCGAAAAGAAAACAATGCTCTTTGAAAAACGTGCATATGGAAATCTGATTGTATGTACAGATGTAGCATGTTTTATTTGTTCTTTTTTTGTCTATCTTCATTCATCTTTTGTTTTATTTGATCTTTTTGTCTATCTTCATTCATGTATTACTTGTTTTTGGTTATTTATATTCGTAGCCTGTTTCATTTGGATTTTTTAATCATAATTTGTATCTTGTTTTACTTACTTTTTGCGTATCTTGAATCATATCTTGTTTTATTTGCTTTTTTTCTGTATCTTGATTCAAATCTTGTTTTATATGTTTTTTTTGTGTATCTTGATTCGTTTATTGTTTTACTTGCGTTTTTGTATATCATGATTTATATCTTGTATTATTTGATATTTTTAATGTTTATTATTGTTTTACTTGATTTTTTTGTTTCTTGATTCATATTTTGTTTTATTTGATACTTTTGTGATTCTTGATGCTTTTTTGCTTGCTCTTTTGTGTATCTTTATTCATATCTTGTTTATTTGATTTCTATGGATCTTAATTCATCTTAAACTTCGACCAGTTTTTGGCAAAGTTCGAGTGTAAGTAAAACATTATTCGCACTGTGGCCATAGCATATCTTCAGGTTTGTCACACTGCCTTCTGCTCATGCGTCATTATAGTTTTATTGTTGTGGGCACGTGATCGATGTTTACGCTTGATCGTGCCAGTTTTCTTGCCTCTGTTACAGTGTAAACATGGGCGATCCGCTAACAGTGTGCACAAGGGCGGAACAAAGTGCAGTCATTCGATTTCTCTGGTCGGAAGTTGTATCAGGGGCTGGAATTCACTCTGCGACAGTGCCCTGCCCCGCAGAAGTGTGTAGAAGTAGATGTGACCAGACAGGCATGACACACGCGATGGTAATAGAGAACCGGCAAGTTATCTTCGATGCAGTAGCATGTTCTATGCAGATTCGGATCACTGCTCTTTTCTCCTAATTGTGTGTGTGTGTGTTCATATATCGATATATTTTTCTGATATCTACCTATATATTTGTTCAGATTTGTCTGTTCTTAGCCTCGTAATCTCTCTCTCTCTCTCTCTCTCTCTCTATATATATATATATATATATATACGTTCGCTTTCCGACCATGAGACCAGGGTTCCAATTTTACCACGATTGATTTGTCAGGAAATAGACTTCCTGATGTTATCGGTCTGGAAGGGGCGATCCCAGCGCGTGCGGCACCTTTTGAAAGTGCATGAAAAGCATACCACGAGTTGACCCAAGCCTTGTGAGTGAAAGTGGGTAGACAGAACATATTTGGGAGCCGTCGGTAGCTGTACTAGCACGAAGTCACAAAGTCATCGTGACCGAGGGTTTGAGTGTGCTGGTGGGGTTCAGCTTGTTGATCATTCTAGATAACACGCTCTTTGCCAGAAACTGTAACTAAGGTCCGCTCATCATAGTTGCAGTATGAACCACAGGTGGGCTCTATGGGCGTTGAACAAACACAAATGTGCCTGAGCGAGTGTCTGCAACAGGGATTGGCTAGCCGCGCTAATAGACGGGTATCCTCGTATAAGAGTGGCCAGCTATGATATATATATATATATATATATATATATATATATATATATATATATATATATATATATATATATATATGTATATATATATATATATATATATATATGTTCATTTCTAGCTATGTATTTAGATTTTCGTATGTATTTATGTATGTATGTATGTATGTATGTATGTATCTATTTATCTATCTATCTCAGGCTGTTCATATCTATCTATCTCAGCTATCTCAGTGAAGCTTTTAGGTGCAGAGTGCGCTGATCTGGCCCTACCCTTTACACCCCGGATTCGATCTGTCATGTCCTAGCAAGCTGGTACGATGACAGTGAAGTCCTCGGGCCGTAGGTTTTACAGAGTGTCCTTCTCTCAGCCAATAGCTAGGAAAAGAATTGTGGGGTCCAAGACTCCCACACTATATATATATATATATATATATATATATATATATATATATATATATATATATATATATATATAAACAAGGATGTGTACCCAAAGAACTGGTATATAGCTTTAAACAGAACAGACGTCATACCTAAGGTAACCTTTCGGCCAACATTTTTTCAAAGATATTCGTTGGCACTATTAATTAAATACAAGGACAATATATGAAGCAAATGAGTTGGTAAAGGTGGAACTCGACTAAAAGACAAATTTTAATTATATTAATTAAAATTGAACAAAAGGGGATGTAAATAAATAGTAACAAAAAAGTTTTAAAATAGAAAAAAGGGTAAACTCACAGACCCTCCAACAGACGTAAGGAACGTAGAAAATGTTCCTTCTGTCTGCAAAGACTGGGTTGCTGACACTTAATGTGGGCGGCTTCGGATACTCTAAGATGATGTATAGATCGAGCACTCTGTAAGACCGAAAACCACGTGTCTTCGTCCTCAGCAGCACAGGCATTATTGTCCAGTAAGTGTTGCCCTATTGCAGACTCATGGGCTGACTGAGTTGTTCTTATAGGCTGACTGGAACTACCTACACGCACAAAAGCAGGAACATGCTGCGCCACCCGCATCTCCAACCTAAGATTGGTACGTCCTATGTATACCGCGTCGCAACGGCATTTCAATTTATACACACCAGAACTTTTATAGAAATAGGACAGCCTATCTTTAGAAAAGGAAGGAAGCAGGGGTCTAGTATGGAAAACCATGCGCAACTTAACAGCATTGTAGGTTGACGAAATGGACGCCGAAACCTTGTCTGACAATAACTGAGATTTCCTACCAAGCCAAGGTAATTTTAAATAAACAGGACACTGGCCAGGACCTAATACCACAGGCTCCCTAAATCGCCTGATTTTGTTATCAATCACACGCCTGACAACATTGATGGGATAACTATCATTTCGAAAATATCTCGAGTCTTAATTAATTCACCTCTAAATCTCTTGTGGAACTATTTATTTACATCTCCCTTTGTTCAATTTTAATTAATATAATTAAATTTATAATTAGTAGTGCCAACGAATATCTTTGTTGGCCGAAAGGTTACCTTAGGTATGACGTCTGTTCTCTTCAAAGCTATATATATATATATATATATATATATATATATATATATATATATATATAACATTATACCAGACATTGTTTTCAAAATGAAATTGATATTAATCACAGAATGTTCGTCATATTTTCACCATCATGTGATTATTTAGCTTATAATATCCAGTCAATATATATCAATTATAATTTCTTTTTTGGTTTGGTTCGGTTCCGTTTGGTTTGTTTTACAGCATATCAACATCTCAATGGGTTATTTAATGCTGACAAGATTTTTATTGCTGCTAATAATTTTTGTTTTAAAATGTATTGCTGATAATTTTTTCAGTATCTGTCTGTATTTCTACTCCAGGACAACATGGCACAGTGGCTAAAGACGTTAGTTAGATTCAGTGACCTGACCCAAAGAGTGTGAATTCAATACCTGGTTAAGGCAGTGGAGAACTTTCAGAGGGAAATTAACAGGAGATAACTGGCATCCATTAGACGTGGAACTAGAACACTCTACCTTAGTGAGCGAAATAAAGGGTTCAGTTCGACATTCCAACCAACTGAAGAAGGCCGGAGTGTACAACTGCCGAAACGTTGTAATAAATATGGTGACAAAGATGAGGACAATTGTCCAAATAATGTGATACTTTTTTATTCCAAAATTCATCGCCGGTAATAAAACCTATTTTTTACACGTTTTGACCCCAGTTGTGACCCTAACAGGTGAACCTGGTAACACCAGTAATTAAGAGGTGGTTCCACGCCCCTTAAAATCTCCTGATCAGAGGCTTTTCTTTTGGGCGCAGTTTATCGTCTTACCCAGGACGGATAATTTGTTTTGTTGGTGACGGTTTTATTATTCAAAGTGCGATAAAAAATAATTCTTTATAAATAAACCCCAAACATATCGCCCGTATCAATATAGAATCCATTAAAGCTACACTCTATATATTTGAGTGAATTATTATTGAAATAATTAAATTATTAATTATTTCATATAATTATTAATTATTTCATATAATTATTATCTTATTATTTGGTGGACGCTTTGACATTCTATAACCTTCATCTGTCTTACTGGCATTGATTTTCGTTGCGTTAATACAATTTCTTTTTAATGATAGACCACAACTTCTCTATAAATATAGTTAGATGTACAAGGTGATTGAAATGTAACTCCCTATTTTATATATGATGGAGTTTCCCGTCTAACTATAATTTTACAAGACGGGAGAGTCCATCAAACATAAAATAGGGAGTTACTTTTCAATCACCCTGTAGATAGAAATATATAAGATTGTACGAGAGAATTGTGTTAATTTATATTATTGAATACAGTGTAACCCGGATATAAGAGAAACCCGGATATAAGAGAATTTTTCTCTGGTCCCAAATTAGAGCTTGTGTTAATAAAACAAAATAGACCAAAACCGGATATAAGAGAAACCCGGATATAAGATACTTATCCGGTCCTGACAACTCTCTTATATCCGGGTTAAACCGTACTTGTTTACGTTTTACAATTATTATCCTTCAACGTCCTTTTCCCTCGGTGCAGCAACTGTCCCAAAATTGTTTTTCCATTGCTGGAAACATTTGTAGAAATGTGGATTTTGTCCAGAGATTCTTGTATTCTTTGTTTCTCATCGCCGATGTTTGATTCTCAGAACACTTAGTTTTCCACCGAGCGTAGAAAACCCGAATGCGAAGTCGTTTTCCTTAAAAACATTAAAGAAAATATCACAAGAGTTTCAGTCCAAAGAAATCAAAAGGTTCGTGCGCACTCATTTCTTTTTTTTATATGTCATTTGGAAGATATGCAAGCGAGCTTGCAGACACAAGGAAAATGCACATCAGTTACTCTAGAAGAATGTTATATGCGAACTGGTAAAGAATAGTGTCGACTCGTTACACCTGGCGGCGCCATGTAAAACTACGTCCAGTTCGCTCGCCATATTTGAATTTCGATTTTTCTGGTTCCTTTCTCATATATATATATATATATATATATATATATATATATATATATATATATATATATATATATATATTCACTCGTCGCTTTTGTTAGCAAAAAAACAGATTTAGTAGACTTCTTGGAATGATACTATTCCTTGGCGAATTCTTGTAATTTGAAAAGATGGCTTCTTTGCTGTTAGTGAATAAAACCTTGACGTCTTTTTTTTTTAATTCTCACAAATAAAATTCTGTTCGGACAAGAAAAAAAAAGAACAACAACAATAACAAGAAAAATAAAACAAAATGCAGTTATAATTATTTAATTAATTTCCCGTGACTTTTGATTTAATAAAACAAATTTAGAAAGAAAATAATGATGAAAACTAAACAAAAATAAGTTCCAAGAGATAATTAGATGAGAGAAAAAGAAAGAGATAATGAGATAGAAAGGAAAAGAGAAATAAATATACGATGAAATAGAGAGAGAGAGGGGGGGAGAAAGAGAGAGAGAGCAATAACTAGAAAGGGAGAGAGTGAAGCATGTGTAGCGAAGCGGAATTTAAGTGACTAACAGCCCCCTCGATGTCGGGGGTGGTTAAGAAAGAAATAGTCAAAGAAACTTTCATAAATATATGTGCGTAGATTCAGATTATCCATTAAAATAGAGGAGAATGAGAAGAAAGAAAGAAAAGGAGAAAGAGAAGAAGAAGAAAAGAATGAGAAGAAGAAAAAAGTAGAATGAAGAGGAAGAGACGAACAAGAATGAAGAAGTAACGAAGAAGAAGAAGAATGAGGAGGCAGAGACGGAGAAGGAGAATGGAGTGAAAGTGACGAAGTAGAACAAAGAAGAAGAATGTGGAGCAATTGTCGAGGAAGAATAAGTAGAAGAAGCGAAAGAGACGGAGAGGGAGAATTAGGAGGAAGAAGAAGAAGAAGAAGAAGAAGAAGAAGAAGAAGAAGAAGAAGAAGAAGAAGAAGAAGAAGAAGAAGAAGACGAAGAAGAAGAAGCAGACGAAGAAGACGAAGAAGAAGAAGAAGAAGAAGACGAAGAAGAAGAAAAAGTAGAGTAAAAAGAAGAAGTGGAGCAGGAGCAAGAGAAGGAAGAGACAATGGTAAAGAAAAAAGATCAATAACAGAAGATGGGGGCGGAAAGTAGGAAGAGGAGAAGGAAGAGAAAGAGAAGTATCAGCAGCAGAAGAGGATAAAGAAAAATAGGAGGAGAAGAAGAAGAAGAAGAAGAAGAAGAAGAAGAAGAAGAAGAAGAAGAAGAAGAAGAAGAAGAAGAAGAAGAAGAAGAAGAAGAAAAAGAAGAAGAAGAAAAGAATGTAAAACAAGAAGAGCAAGAGCAGCAGAAGAGAAAAAGATAAGGAGGCGAGGAGAAGAAAGAGGAAGAATAGCAGAAGCTAGAAGGAGTAATAGAAAAGCAAAAGCAAAAGAAGAATGAAAAAAGAAAAATAAATATTTTCGCCTAAGAACAATTTCGTATCTACTTGAAAACAATCTGGAAATTCCAGTTTAAATTTGTGGCATGAAACTTTATCATCATTTTTATTATTTTCAATTGCACTAATGTTCTAATCTTTTGTCTTATTATCACAGCGTCTCGGCCGTTTTACTCTTCGACCTTCCTTCTGACGATCTGTGACATAAATGCAATACATGTGATTTCTTTTCAGAGCCATATAAAACAAGATCTGCTAACGTCGGTAAAAGACTGGTTGATTTTCAAGGCCCATTCCCTCGAAGTATTCTATCTATACGTTCACCATGTGTACATATACCACCCAGAGGGATTGGCTATGGGTTCACCGTTATTACCAGTCGAGAATCAGACATTTGATGGGATCAGCGTATATAACATAAATGAAATATTAGCATGCAATATATAGACAAAATATCGGAGCCATACATAAGAATGAAACCACATAATGCACTGCAAAAGAAATAGAAACAGCGGCAGAGGCAGTCAAGTTTGACAACAAGGCTGCAACAGTTGAAGCTAGAAAAGCATTAAACTTAAGGAAACAAAATCTATTAATAAAACCTCTCCTGTTTAAGGAGATGTAAATGATGTAGTTTAGCAATATGAGTTCTTTAAACATTTGAAAGGATTTGGTTATGGCTGCTTCTTTCTCTATAATGGAAGTATTTGCATCAAAGATTGCTTTATGATTAGAAACGGATAATGCACAATGCGAATGCTAAAGATAACGGGGAGGTCTTCTGATTTGGTAGACTTTTACCAATAACAGCAACACTGGTTTCATACGACGCAGAAAAAAATCATACGTGTATGGTATTTATTACGGAGATCGACATGAGAAGGTCGAAGAGTACTACAGCTGAAACGTTGTTGTAATAAAAATAAAGTTAGTCCAACTAAAAAAAAGAAGAATAATCTAGAATTTTATTAGAGCAATAAAACGAGGCATATTAAAATGCATTTCATATTAAAAAAATTATGACAGAAAAAAGGTTCGTCCTCTTTTTTTGTTAAGAAGTGTTTCTTTTTGTTATAAACTTTCTTTTTTTTTTGTTATGAAATGCATTTTAATATGTCTGCTTTTATTGCTGTAATAAAATCGAGAATTTATTCAATTATTTTTTCATCACTGTTTTTCATTCAAGTCTCTTTTTTTTCCCGAATATATTTTATCTTCAGCATTCACGGCTGATATTCGGTAAAATTCAATTTGTAGCAAAAATGTGCTTTTTGCATTTCTTCTTTTAAAACCCATTTCCTGCCCCAAAAGAACATTTTTAAATTATTTAATTCTCCAAAGAAATAATAGGCTATTTTAGGCTATTAGTTGGTTGTATTTGTTTAGCGGCATATCAACACCTCTGTGGGTTATTTAATGCCGATATCTAAGTAATTTTGTACGTAATTTTATTTTATTTTTGGAGATAATAATGGTTTATTAATACACGCCTTACTAATTAATCCATAGCTGGGGGGAGAAAAGGTGGATCCATACCTTTCCGAAGCGTATTTGCGTGTAAGAGAATATAAGGAATCTGACTGGAATTGAAACTAGGCTCTCCGATTAACAATTCTGAGCCATTATCCATTAGACTAGCCGCATATCTAAGTTCACGGCACGTGGCATTCTCAGACGGCGACTCATCTAGGTACTTGCTAGGGTCTACTTTGCCTAGCCGGGGAATTGGTGTGTCACTGTGACGTAGCCGTAAGCCATATAATATTAATAAATGCTGAATGCGTAGAATGCTTTAAAGGGTTATAGCCAATTAGTAATTAGCAACTTATTGCTATGGCCTTATTGATTATGGAGTTCAACCAATGGTAAAAGCCGTAACTCATTTAAAGATCTACATAGATAACACATCTTAGGATACAAAATGAATAAAAAATATTTAGAACTATACTTTAAATTCCCCAAAAGATATATTGTATGGTGATATTTTTTAAATATATATAAAATCCTTAAGTATTTTTTATATTCTGCTCTACTTAGTGTAATGAGCCATGCACGTTTTTTTCTTATTTTACTCGAGTGGGTTTATTTCTTTCGGCTACGCATTACGATGATGGGCGATTTTATTCGACAAAATCAGATGTTTTTAGTCTTTTCATTTTTTCAGAAATTTTTCCCCCAGATACCAATTTGTTTAAATATATTTTTATTTGCAAATTGTACCATCCAGGTTCTTTTTATATATCAGTCGAGTATATAAACAAATAAATAAACATCATATATATATATATATATATGTATATATATATATATATATATATATATATATATATATGTGTGTGTGTGTGTGTGTGTGTGTGTGTGTGTGTGTGTGTGTGTGTGTGTGTGTGTGTGTGTAAAATTCCTCTTAGTCTTTCGGACGAAGTAAAAACATGAATCGAGTACATGAATTTATCATATTGTTTTATGATATAATTTTATCATATGGTTTTATCATATGGTTTTATCATATGGTTTTATCATATGATTTTATCATATGGTTTTATCATATGATTTTATCATATGGATTTATCATATGATTTTATCATATGATTTTATCATATAATTTTATCATATGGTCTTATCATATGATTTTATCATATGATTTTATCATATGGTTTTATCATGATTTCATCATATGAATTTATCATATGGTTTTATCATATGATTTTATCATATGGTTTTATCATTTGATTTTAACATATGGATTTATCATATGGTTTTATCATATGATTTTATCATATGGTTTTATCATATGGTTTTATCATGATTTTATCATATGTTTTTATCATTTGATTTTAACAAATGGTTTTATCATATGATTTTATCATATGGTTTTATCATATGGTTTTATCATGAATTTATCATATGATTTGATCATATGGTTTTATCATATGATTTTATCATATGGTTTTATCATATGATTTTATCATGATTTTATCATATGGTTTTATCATATGGCTTTATCATATGGTTTTATCATATGATTTTATCATATGGTTTTATCATATTATTTTATCATATGGTTTTATCATATGGTTTTATCATGTGGTTTTATCATATCATTTTATCATATCGTTTTATGATTTTATCATATGATTTTATTATATGGTTTTATCATATGATTTTATCATATGATTTTATCATATGGTTTTATCATATGGTTTCGACTTATCTGCATTGAGGTAGTGCGCTTTTAAAAACCCGCTTAGATCAAATCCGGTGTTGGTTTCTATTTGTCTTGGTCGTTGAATAAATCAATGAACAAAATATCAATAAGCTGTCATTCTGGTCGAACAATTTGCACGTTTATGGGAGCTTGTAGAATTATTCGCTTTACGATCGAGGCAGTCATTGTTGAGGAGCCTTTTCCGTTCTGGGCAATATAAACATTTCCCGCTGCTATTTTGCATGAGTCGAATGTCTGGATGTCGATGCGCCAGTTACTCTACGTTTTTTCACCAAGGTTAGTGTTTTCAAGCGAGTACGAACTGTATAGTTAACTAGTCTCTTCTTCCGGTGGCAAGAATCCGACTGACAACCCAGTGGAAAGCCGCTTTAGAACTAGGGCTCGATTGCGATGAAATGACCCTTTAGAAAGAAAGGGCTTTTAATAGATATGTAAATTTAAACTCGAGTTGTTGAGACTAGATATTTTGTTGACATGGATAAGTGTTTTTTTTTTTTTTAAATGTTCACTCTATACGAGCAATAACTGAGCAGTACTAAATAAGAAGAGACATGGAACCTACTACCGAAGATTAAATGAAGGGTCCGGATCGAAATTCCCTCAAGGTTACTCGAATCGAGAAACAGTTGATGAAGGCTGGAGGAGATAGCGGCCGAAATTTTGCGATAATAACAGCAATAGACGAGGTCGATAACAGCAATGGTTGAGGTCGATACTCCGCATGTGAATGAAGTCGAATTACTGAGAAAACAACGCATGGTTCTTTATCAGTAATTATCCACAAGCTTATTTCTTATATTCTTTTGTCAGTAAATAGATAAAAATAGAAATCACCTGATCTATTTAATCTAATCAGCGAAACAATTTTCAGAGAACTAGAAGTCCTACAAGGATTTATTATTAACAACATAAGACATTTATTAGATATTCTGTTAATGGCTAACCCAGAAATAAAACTGAAGACTTCTTTCCTTTACTATCATATATAAAGTAACAAAGAAAAGCGAGAAGAAAGGAATATCTATTAGCTATAAGCCAATAGAATGTACGGTTGTCAGCAAAAAAGGCAGCCGAAGCTGATCGGTTGTCAAAATCAAGCACTTGCATGGATTTAACTCTGATTAGTTACCAGCATGGAGGGACGGTGGAATAATGGATAGCGGCTCGGATTGAAGAATCGGAGAGCGGAGTTCGAATTCCAGTCGAATCCATTACATTCACTTACATGCTATTAACCTTGGGAAAGGTATGAATCCTTTTCTTCCCCCGCTCCCCAGCTATGGGTAAAGAGCAGGACAGGCAGCCTTGGAAGGCAATGGGTCTACCGCAGAAAGAAATGGCAACCTACTGCGGGGAAAAATCTGCCTCGTCAGTCATGTATCGAATGTAGCACGCATGGCACATAACTGACTGAATGATGAAGTGATGGGTTGATTTCGTTATCATCATCTTCATCATCATTACTGAGTAAATGATAAAACAGTTCAAAAAGAGAAAGACCACCTAGACTGAAGTGAGCTTTTAAATTCTTTTTGAAAAGTTTTTAAGTGATTCTTTGCAATCCACAGTGATTCCACAAACATTTGGTGTACCGTTTATATGTTGAATGAAAAACAAAACAAAAAACAATACTATTAATCATCACTATGACTATATGTGGTGTTTTGGGTGAGTGGTTGAAAACTCACCCCCCTCTCTAGATTTATGGCTAAGATTACTATTAGCTATCAAGGTAGATCAGACAAAACAAGCTCTAATTATCAAGAGGCACGGTGGAGTAATGGATTGAGGAATCGGCGAGCCGAGTTCGAATTCCAGTCGGATTCATTACATTCATTTACGTGCTAATAACCTTGGGAAAGGTATGAATCCTCTTCTTCTCCCCCCAGCTATGGGTTAATAGTAGGACAGACTGGGTGGATAGCAACTGGTCTACCGCAGAAAGAAATAGCAACCTACTGCTGGAAAAAAATCTGCTTCGTCAGTCATGTATCGAAAGATACATGATCACCTAAGCGTGTTTCACGCATGACACATAACTGGCTGAGTTACTAACAAAACATTAAGAGACAGAAAATATAATTCAAAACAAACAAAGGGGCGCTGAATTTGCGTAACGAGGAAGTATTAATGTTATTCAGAACCACACTTAATAAAATGTGACATAGAAATCCGAATACACATTAGAATAAGGAAAGATGCCTTCCAAAAGCTAAACAAAATATTAAGAAACAGGTAAATTTCGTTGGAAACAAAGATAGAAGTGCTCAACTCTTATGGAATTCATTCTATATAACTATAGATAGAGATGAGGTTCTACAGAAGGATGTTGAGAATACTGTCGATGGAACATGTGAGCGATGGGGAAATTTTAAAGAATATTGGAATGAAGTGACAGTTGAAAATACTGGGAAAAAGAGAATAAGGAAAGATGGTTAAAAAACTTTCACAGAACAGATTGAAGGCAAGAGAGACAGACGGAAACAATGGGTAACCTTGCTTAACGGTGTTGCGTAAAAGGGAAGAAGTGGGACGCTTAAGTGTCAATAGATATTTCGAGCAACAAAATACAGGATTTTGTGGAAATCTTCGATAGCCGACGTTCGCAAAGTACTTGGCACACTTAAAGGCCGCCAAAATTGGCCTTTAACTCAATGTGATTTATAGAAGTTATATTATAAGTATTATCAAATTTTAAAAGAGTGACAACTCTGTAATTAAAAGTTAAATATTTGTTTCTAAAAATGTTTTTAATAAAATAAAAACCTTATTTTACATATACCCGTTGTTTTTATGTAATAATTAATCATCTTATTTTTCTTTCTTTCAATGTTGATATAATTTTCTTTACAGCATTTCTAAAAACACCTTCCACTTACACCCGCCCCCCACCCCAATAAAAAACAGGTCATTAGTATCGGAGTGAGTACAAATGTAGATTCCACACTATTATTATTAAATTCCAAATTAGAATGGAAATTGATTTATACTAATAAGGATATTTTCCAGATAATAATGTTCCTGTGTCGTTTTTCTATGTTACAGTAACAAATAAATAATCTATCTATCTATCTATCTATCTATCTATCTATCTATCTATCTCAGTCTTTCATTATCTATCTATCTATCTATCTATCTATCTATCTATCTATCTATCTATCTATCTCAGTCTGTTCATATCTATTTATCTATCTATATATACAGTGTAACCCGGATATAAGAGAGTTGTCGGGACCGGAGGAGAGGTCTCTTATATCCGGGTTTCTCTTATATCCGGGTTTGGTCTATTTTGTTTTATTAACACAGGCTCTAATTTGGGACCAGATAAAATCTATCTTATATCCGAGTTTCTCTTATATCCGGGTATCTTATATCCGGGTTACACTGTATTTGAAAATAGAGCGTTTCGTTTCTTGTTGGTTCCTTATAAACTATTTGAAAACTTGGAGAAAAACTGATGTAGCATGGTCTTCCCATAAATGAGAAATATGTGTGTTTCTTGGCCTGAAATAATTTTGCTGTGTTGCTTAACTGATTTGTTCCCTGGGAAAACCTCGATTCCTGTCGAAGGTGAAAAAGAACTAAAAAGAAAAACAAAATAGCCTCACAGGACGTATCTTAGAATTGTTTGCAAGTTTTAGACATCAAATATAACTTATTTTAATATTTACTTTAATATTTATCGAAGATTTGTTACATGAAAATTCTTACACTTTATTCAACAACACATTGGTGGATTGATGGCTAACTTTCAGCAGGAGTGACATGTATTTCAGGTTTTCTATGCAGCCGACATTTTCACTTGGCAGTACTTTCCGGTCAGAGAAGAAAGTAAGCACTTTCAAAAGGAAAGAAGAAAGCGTGAAAGGACATTACTGTCCATCGTCCTTTTAATTACCTACGTGAATTCATAAGTCCGGAGATGTGTAAAGCGCAAGCCCCCACGGTCAGGGCCACAGCTAAACTAATTAAAATTACTCGGCCATATTGAATAGTTTTCCCTCTGTAACTTCCGGCCGAGCGATTATCGAATGGTGCCGATCTATTGAATTCTGTGACTTTGTAGCCGGCGGATCACCCTGATCTCATGGGTGTTTGTAACTCAGGCTATTCGATTGCAATCATTTCCAGTTTGGCTGTTTGGTTATCAACTCACACAAAAGCATCGCTGCCATTACTGCCCTTGGCTCCTTTGCAAATGGCTGCGGTCATTGTTACAAGGGAGGTAAGCCCCTCGATAACTGAGTGAACTGCACGCAGGCGATTTCATTGGTGATTTTCGCCTGTTAACATGTGTCAGAAAACGATGTAATAATCCTCGCCCGCCGCGTACTAGACACATAGACTAATTTAGTTTTGTTTCCAAATTACTACCACCCTTTTAGCAACAGCTACTGACCCGAACGTTGTGAAAGGTCGGGGCTGGTAGATAAAAACAGCGATCAAATTCTGTTCTTCTTTTGGAAATAATCATCATATGAAACCCCACAGGAAAAACTGTCTTCAAGGCGTTGAGAGAGGGTTGAGCCACAGTTTGTTGTTTAGCTTGGTTGATAGAACATTGGACAGAGCTATATGAGGTTTCGAATAAATACTAAAATTAAAATTATTATAAGGAAAAAAAAAGAACATTTTATAAAATATGCTACACCCATTGTTCTCTCTGGCTCCTACCCACATCTGTCCCTATTTTAATTATTTCAAGACAAGAAGTTTATCCATCGTAGATATTAATGAGAATTGGCCTAACAACCTCACCCAAATCAATTTTTAAACAGAATATAAACTGTAAGAATTTAATTAACTTGCAAAAAAATAAAAAATAAATGAATGCAAATGAAACTGAATCCAAAGCTTCCTTCAAATATTGAATATACCAAGCCATTGCTTGGATTAAGAAAAGGTACTGACATTATTTAAATTCGGGCTAGTATCCTCATCTTTGTTTTTACTGTCATAAAGTTTCAGCTGCTGTGCCTTCCAGCGTTCTTCAGGTGTATGGCTATTAGTGTAATAATCGGAGAATTTCGAACTGAACTAATGCTCCAAATTCTGTTGCTATAGTAAACCAAAGGGTGCACATCCTATGCATGACCCACCAAAATATTACCATACCCCACCGGTGGGGCATGTGCCCCACGTTGGGAATCATTGGTTTAAACGATCTAATATTTCTGCTATCATCGTAACATTGGTTGTATACTATGCAACAGGCTTAGCAAGCTCGCAATGGATAGAGTCTCCCTACGTATACACACAGAAGACCTTGATATGTGGTGACACAACTAAGCTGTCTGTTCTTCTTGGATTATGGTAATATTAGCCATTTTCTCATAAGGAAACATTCAGCATTCATTGACTGAGCAGCCAGTGCTACTGTCGGTGGGAATTTATGAAAATCTTTTTCTTAAAACAGTTTTCCAGGAAAATAGTTCATTGTTTGGTAATTATATAATATATATACAGCAGTTACATTTATTGCAACACGTTGGGTAAGCCGAGTCCTGAATTAAAGAGAAAATCAGTGAACATCCAAGACTAACCGCTCGAAGAATACATGCATAGCGCGCGTGAAACTGACAGTCGCAGTCAGTCAGGTCGACAACAGAGGATTATGATTAATATAATATACTCTACCAATGAAACACATGAAATCTTTTCCAACTTTGTCATAGTTTTTACCCTAATACATATATATATATATATATATATATATATATATATATATATATATATATATATATATGTGTGTGTGTGTATGTATATACATATATATATATATATATATATATATATATATATATATATATATATATATATATAGTTATGTGATCTTTATATATATATATATGTATATATATATATATATATATATATATATATATATGTCTATATTTCTGAGATGAGGTATTATGTACAGTATTTACATTATTCGGACTATTGTCCTCATCTTTGTCGCCATATTTGTCACAACGTTTCGGCCGTTGTACGCTCCGGCCTTCTTCAGGTGGTTGGAATTTCGAACCGAACCCTTTATTTCGATCACTGTTCTAGTTCCACGAGCCATGTTTGATGGATGTCAGTTATCAGTTATCTCCTGGTAATTTTCCCTCTGAAAGTTCTCCACTGCCTGAACCGGGTATTGAACTCACACTCTTTGGGTCTGTTACTGGATCTAACCAACGCCTTTATCCACCGTACCAGTAATAAGGAGTGCCAGAGAACAGCAATGATAACAAAAAGTTGCAATACGAGATCTGGTAAAAACATGCAATGATAACAGCAAAATTGCAATATGAGTACTGGTAAAAAATGGTTGCTGAAAAATTAGGTTTATAATACTCAGAAATTCATACCCAGATGTCCTCAAGGGCACATGGTACGGTGGATAAAGGCGTTGGTTAGATCCAGTAACAGACCCAAAGAGTGTGAGTTCAATACCCGGTTCAGGTAGTGGAGAACTTTCAGAGGGAAAATTACCAGGAGATAACTGATAACTGACATCCATCAAACATGGCTCGTGGAACTAGAACAGTGATCGAAATAAAGGGTTCGGTTCGAAATTCCAACCACCTGAAGAAGGCCGGAGCGTACAACGGCCGAAACGTTGTGACAAATATGGCGACAAAGATGCGGACAATAGTCCGAATAATGTAAATACTGTATATATATATATATATATATATATATATAGAACAATAAAAAATTGAAATCTTCAGACACACTGGGTTGTAGATTAATATTCTTTCGTTTTTATTATTATTATTTCATTTAGATTCCTCGACTAGTTTCGGCCAACATGGCCATCATCAGGAGAAAAAATGTTTCTGCTTGCTGGTAGCATTGAACTACAGAAATGAATATCTTGATAGAGAAAATGAACTTTTGTCTGTAGTTTTCATTTGTTTTTTTATCTTTTTACCATGAATTTTTTAACATTCCTTGTGTTGGTCAAACAGCCACTTTTAAGTTGTTATTTGAGATAAGAGCTGGATGGATTCATACCGCTTGGTCAGTTTGGCAGTTTATTGATTCCTGGAGAGGGGATGTGTCTCTGTTAAGTGTGTGTGTGTGTTATTTGGTTCTTAGGGAGTGAGTGAGTATGATATGTGTAAGTGTGTATATTGCTGTGGGTGTGTGTTATCATTTGGCTCATTAGGGAGTGAGTGAGTATGATGTGTGTAAGTGTGTATATTCGTGTGGGTGTGTGTATAAGTGTGAGGCCTCAACACCTCCGTAAGCATGTCTGTTTTGTGTGGGTGAGAAATGTCGGAAGGTTTTGATTTGTAGGGTTATGTATTAATACTATCTATATTGTTAAATTTATATATATATATATATATATATATATATATATATATATATATATATATATATATATATATATATATATAAATTTAACGGTTAAAGTGCTCAATATCAGGGATAGAGCATATGTAAATATAAAAGTGGACATTAACACAAACACCCAGGCGAAACTGTGTTTCATGCTAAATGCAATTCACAGGCCATGCTGACTTCAATGTCCACTTTTGTCTCGTCGGCTGAGTTTTTATTTAAATGATGCGTCCAACATTTGTATACAATGCTGGTTTTCTGCAACGCGTTAGTTGACCATACCATTACTCGGCTGTCTAGCAGGTTGAGTTTTTATTTGAATGATGCATCAAACATATCACAAGATTCACAACAGCATGCCTGTTCCCATTTGCAATTCAGAAAAAATCTTGTTGAAAATACATCTATATTTTTCACGAAAATAAGAAACATAGACTAAAAATTCTTGAAGCCATCTATATTAAAAAATTGAAAACAAACCTTAATAAAATTAATTATGAATACTGAAAAAATGTTTTAAAATGTAGATAGTTTAAAATATCGAGGCTTGTACTAATAGTTTTAATACTTACCACACTAAACGCAGCGTTATTCACTTTACAAGTAAAAAAAATAACTTTCAGATGAACACAGTAATTTTGTCTAAAGATAGTGTAGTGTTCATAATTTTATCTACAAATATTGTAATGTTCATCATTTTTAAAATGATGAACACTATAATATTTGTCTTAAAATAAGCAACACACTGATGATGATATTGTCCTAATGTCGAAGGTACTCGGAATAAATAATATGTATAAACATATCATTTTCTCTCTTCCTTTCATCATGACATCAAAAAGCTTGTTCGTGAATATGGAAAGATCAAATTGAAAATAAGTAGACAAAACTTGTCTAAATTATTCAATAAAACATGTCTGCCAATATATATATATATATATATATATATATATATATATATGAAGAAATATAGTCTTAAAGTGTGCTATATTTATAGGATAAAGTGCTCAATATCAGAGATAGAGCGTGTGTAAATATAAAAGTGAACACAGAAGTCAACACTTAGAGGCGACAGTCTGTTTCATGCTAGATGCAATCGTCAGGCCATATATATATATATATATATATATATATATATATATATATATATATATATATATATATATATATCCACGGTGTATCCAAAATAATTTTACAAACTTTGGAGCGGGTTCCTGACACCAAAACAAGGTAAAATGTCCATTTAAACATATGTCGAAAAGGCCATCATTGTACCTCGGCACAGAAACTCATAACAAATGTAAACCATTTGTTTTAGGAAGCCCAACAGATACAAATCTAAAGGATTTAGGTCGAGGGAACGTTCAGGCCATGGAACTGGTCCTTCCATAACTATTCATCTTTCATGGCAGCTCTCAGCAAGTACATCGAGAACAACGTGATTAAAATGTGCTGGAGCCCTATCATGTATGAGCCACATGCGTCTTCATATTAGCTGGGGTACATCCTCTAGCAGGTCTGGAAGTGTTTTCGAAATGAAGTCCCTGTAGGCAGCACATATAAAACGTGCTGGGAGAATATATGGACGTACTAGACTGTCACTTACAATTCCAACTCAAACATTAATTGTAAACTGATGCTGGTGTCTAGCCTGTATTGTACCATGGGGATTTCGATCCGCCCACAAATGTTGGCTGTGTAAATTTGTTATTCCATCTCTTCCAAATGTTTCCACATCCGTAAACAAGACTGAAGAGACAAACAACGGATCGACAGTTTGTACATTAAACCATCGGCAAAAGTTCTCCCGTGGTGAGTGATCAGAGGGCGAAAGACCCTACACGTTGCAAATGATACGGACACAGGAGATGCTTTTGAAGTACCCGCCATACGGTACTATGAAATCTACGACATACTGGGGTCACTTGATGTTTGCTGAGACATGGATCGTCACCGACAGTAGAATCTGTTCTTCGGGGTCAGGCGTACGAGCGGTTCTCGGTCTTCCTCGGTCCATTGTGGTGCCACGGATTCTGTCTCACTAACCATAAACAGCAGCAAATGTTGGATGATTTCGGTCTGAAAACGCAATCTCATACAGCCGCGCTGCCCCGTGTCCATTACCATTCGCTTGGCCGTATGTAAAAATCATAGATGCCTGCTCACGATATGAATATCCTGACATTGTTAAACGGAACACTTCTGAGTTAATTCACTACTACACACGTTAAACGTGGAAGACAGACGAGTCACAAATGTACATGAAACTTTCTTTGAATCTAAAAACTAAAAAACGAATGGATTTGCAGACATATGTTGATATGGACTTTGTCCTTTTTTGGTGTGAGAAACTCGCCCCCCGCCAAAGTTTGTAAAAGTATTTTTGATACACCATATATATATATATATATATATATATATATATATATATATATATATATATATATATATATATATATATATATATATCCGATGCGATGAGAACGAAAGTAATATATAAATTCCAACGTTCACAGCATCAATTGAAAAGAGGCCTCGATACCGATAGTAGAGCGTTAATTATTTATTTATTATAAATTTATCATAGACAAAACCATTTTACTCACTACAAAGATGCAACTTCGTTTCAGTGCATTTCAACTGCACTTCGACTGGTGAGAGTCTAAAATGGTTATATATATACATGTATATATATAGATATAAAGATTAATATTAGTGGTCATTATATATATATATATATATATATATATATATATATATATATATATATATATATATATATATTTACAAGAAGATATAATCCAGGTAGAGTTCTGTGTCAAAGACAGAGCAAGAATATATATATATATAAATATATATATATATATGAACAGATAAGTGAATGCAGAAAATGAGTAAAAGTATTTTTAATACACCATATATCTATCTACATATATATATATATATATATATATATATATATATATATATATATATATATATGAAAATATATCGCATCGAGGAAATGGAACTAATGTCTTTAATTTAATTACAAAATTAAATTCAAAGGCTTTGGCTTCCATTTTTGAAACATGGTTATCACTGTGTAGCGAAGAAATCATATTTTAAATCAATTAATTTAAAATATTAATGTTCTGTAAATTTACATTGAGCACTATTGTGTAAAAATAAAAATATCTATAAGAACACCGGATTTTATATCTTACTGTTCTTTCTTTATATATATATATATATATATATATATATATATATATATATATAGAGAGAGAGAGAGAGAGAGAGAGAGAGATAGATAGATAGATAAAGAGAGAGGTAGATAAGAGAGAGAGAGTTAATATTAGTGGTCAATATATATATATATATATATATATATATATATATATATATATATATATATATATATATATATATTCCAACAGGATATAATCTAGGTAGAGCTCTTTGTCATAGACAAAGCAAAAATATAATATAATATAATATAATATAATATAATATATATATATATATATATATATATATATATATATATATATATGAACAGATAATAAGTGAATGCAGAAAATGAGTTCAGAAAGAGTCATAAAAAGACGACTGAAAGAATGAGTGGGAATGGTAAGCAACTGGGAACTGTACAAAAGAGAATAATTTAATAAGGAAGTCCCATGAAAACTGGAAAAGAAAATGTAAACACTAAATCACCTTAAAATCTAATCTAATCTAATCTATCTATCTGTCTATCTATCTATCTATCTATCTATCTATCTATCTATGTATCTATCAAAAGATGAAACCTATTTTTCAGTGAGCCTTCCGTAAATGTGATCATGGGTTCCACTCACTTCAGCTTTGAATCTATTCTAATAAAGATGACTTCATATCATAAACACTTCGTTTATTTTGCTGACGATAAAGCCGGAACATTTCAAGGGCGGCGCCCGCTATAATGGCAAACAGACGCTACGTAATGGAAGCAAAATAGAATTCTATCAAATGAGGGGGAAACTGCGTGTCAGAGAGCTGTCATTTCACTTTTACTATGGAACCATGCGGTGACTGTGTCAACAAATCTGAAATACATACATTTAAATATATATGACAAAATAAAACTAAAAAGCCAGAAGTTCAATGGCGAAAACCCTGCCTCCACATAACCAGTTTTACCGAATGTAATAACTTACATTTTGACACTCGTTTACATAAAATATTTTCACCTGTCACTTCCATAAAATTTTGTGAAGATTATATTTTTAATGTGACACTTATCTTTCACAAGTACACACACACACACACACACACACACACAAGCACGCACGCACGCACGCACTCATATATATACATATATGTATATATATATGCGTGTACATTAACACGAATAAGATCCTTTTTGTGCACAAGAAAGTAAGTACGGAATGAAATTCGAAACACAAACTTCTCCATGCTACTCTTCAGCGGGATTCGAACGCAAGAAGATTCGATTATCAGCAATTTGGCAGTGGCAAAGTAAATCCCCCAAAGAAACGATTATGATTGGCCACGCGTGGAAATAATGAAGAAAGTTATTGGGCCGCACCTATGATCGGATTTCATACTTAGTGTGTGTACACACACACACACACACACACAGAGAGAATCTATACGATTTCAAGTTCAATTTGGGACGAATCAAAGTCATTTTGTTATTAAAGTTCAAAATGAAATAGTCAAATTCAAAATGGAATAAGCAAATTTGATTTGGGACTTAGCATGTTCACAATGGATTAGGCAAAATCAGTCTGGGACTGAGCGCTATTATGTTTCTAATTATGACTTTAAAATAATAATGTTCAACTAAACTTTACTATTACAATGTTTTATCTTCTAGGATCAATCAATAAATCAATAAAATTCATGAAAGGTGTATGTTTTTTGGATGCAACTTTCAGCGCTCAAAATCTTTCCCTACACCTATCTTTTTTCAAATTCTGTCTGGATATATGCATTCAGTATTTCCTTGCTGCTTTTTCTTTAGACTTTCGAGATTTGCCCTGTTGTCCCCCAGATCATTTCATTTTGAAGAACTCTCTCTTATTCTCTCTTTTTTTTAACACTCTATACTGTCTCTACATCTCGTTCTTTCTTCTCCCTGATTGTCTTACCAATGAAAGTGCCAGAAACTCTAACTTTGAGAGAAATTTATCCCTCCAAGAATGGCCTCTTGGAAGGAATTGATAGTAAAATCTAGGCAACGCTGCGCTCCGATTTTTAATTATCCGATTTGCCGCCCAGTTGATTTTTGAATTCATAATATCTGTCTATTGAAACACGCAGATAAGTTCGAAACATTTTTCCATAATTAATCTGCTTAGTCCCAATTCAAACTTGTTTATTTCATTTTGAATTTGCTGCGTCCCATTCTGAACTTAGCTTAGTCACAAAATGACTTTGATTAGTATATACAGTGGGCATGGGGGGGAGGCTAATAACAGAAATAAATCCCATTTATCCATCTTAATGAGTGAAAAATGTATTCGTACAATGCATATTTCAGATTTTAAATCTTTTAAATTGCTTTAATACTCTAGATTATTCAAGGGGAATATTTTATAATTTTCCAATAATGTTATCAGTAGTTATTTTTAGCCTAAAAAATATAAACAGAACATTCTGTAATTGATATTCGTGCAAGAAGGTTTTCATCATGGCAAGAGGTAAAGAACTGACAAATTTGCAAAAAGAACTGATTGTTAAGCTCTGGAAAAAAGGTAGAAGTTACAAAAACATCTCAGACACCATTAATATTCCTTTTACTTCATTCATTGCAATTTATAAAAACTCAAAACTGTTGAAAACCAAAGAAGAACAAATCTTCGAGGAAATTAATGCGTCAAATTAAACAAAATCCAGTGGTTACTCATCAAGAGTTGCAGGATGATTTGCTTTCATCAGGAATCTGTGCCACTAAACGGACAATAAGCAATGAAATTCATAGGAACAATCTAAAGTCACCCTCCCCTAGGAAAACTCCACTGCTATTGAAAAGACACAGAGATGCCAGGTTGAAATTTATTCATAAAAAATGAGGAAAAATCGTATTGGAAAAGAGTATTATGGACAGAAGAAACCAAAATTGAGTTGTGTGGATGGAAATTCTAGAAATCATGTAAGGAGGAAATGTGGCGATGCCTTCAAACAAAAGAACACAGTTCCAACAGTGAAATTTGGTGGTAGCAGCATCATCGTTTGGGGATGTTTTTCTGCAAAATGTACTGGCAGCATATCAGTAAAAGATGGTAGAATGAATGCCGCAGCATATCAAAATATTCTGGAAGCAAATTTAATGATTTCGGTTGAAAATCTTGAACTTCCTCTTGACTGAATCTTCCAATAAGTTAATAATCCTAAGCACATTGCAACATCTATGAAGAAATGGCTTGCTGGAAATCATGTAAATATTCTTAAATGGCCAAGTCAGTCCACAGATTTAAACCCAGTCAAGAATCTGTGGCGTTATTTGAAAATTCAAATCCAATCGAGAGCTCCAACGGACATCCCGGATTTGGAGACCAAATGCGAAGAAGAATGGAACAAAATACCAACAAAAATTTGCAAAACATTAATTAAGAACTACAAGAAGAGTTTGGTTGCTGTAGAAATGAATAATGGAAAATTCTACAAAGTATTAAATGAAGATTATGTATTCTTTTTTGTATTGTACGAATACTTGTTTCACCCATTAAAATAGATAAATAGGATTTATTTCTGTTAAATCAATTGTTTTCTGTTTTCTATGCATATTTAATGATTATGCATCTGTGCACGGTTAATTATACGAAAAGTATGTTGATTCATGAGTTGGAAATACAATAAATGAAAAATTTGTATGTGTACGAATATTTGTTTCCCCTCACTGTATATTTAATTCTTGATGCAGTTTGTTACCATTCGACCAAGATTCTTCATTGTTTGGTTGAGTCAGAAGTCATTACTTTCAGAACACTTTTATAGAAGAGATATTGTTATGGGTCCTTACCTATAACTACAGAATGCCACTATGTATACTACGCCTCTCAAGAGAGAGGGACGAATCGAGTCGAGCCGATAGTAGTTCACTCCAAACCAGACTGACAGTCATACTAACACCTTCCATATCTTGTATTATTATTCCGTGTAATAGATCTTCGTTATTTCTACTCTTGTGTTCGTGTTGTTCTTTCTTGGTCCTAACGTGGACGATAACAGAAGAAGAAGATGAAGAAGAAGAAGATGATGATGAAGAAGAAGAAGAAGAGTAGATGAAGAAGAAGAAGATGAAGAAGAAGAAGAAAGAAGAAGAAAGAAGAAGAATAAATAAATAAATACGTAATTACTTTCAGAACACTTTTATAGAAGAGATATTAAACTAATTCTTCACGCATTTTCCTACCATTTAACATTGCTTCTGCCTTGCAGATACTGTGGGACCAATGCAAAGTTTCTACATCCTGTTCCATGCTTAAACACGATCTTCAGACCACGTGTATTGTGTTTTGACTCGACTATTTATATATGCTCGTCAATGGTGCATTATGGGTAATATGTCGATTGTATTATCCCAACGGTCATTAGTTGGGCAGTAATGGTTGTGATTCCAATTTATCTAAAGGTTCTGGAGAAGGAACAATTATGCATCGTTAACTTTTTAATCGTTATTTATTATTGATTACTTATGATTTTGATTATTACATTTACTTGTGTTCAGGGGGGGCATTCGTAGTTTGTTAATTTGATTATTATTTATTTAATTATTTTATTTAAATTGTATTTTTATATTTTTCGGAAGTTGGTTATCTTATTTGTTTAGTTTAATATATAAGCTTTGTCCGAAGTATATTGCATTATCTGCATTATATATTTATTTGTATTTTCGATAGAAACAATTTATAAAAAAGATTAGAAAGAAGTAAATCTATATTTTTTAAGGTTTTAAGTTTCCACATGTCCTCCATCATTAGCAATACAAAGGGTAATACGATTTTGCAGAACACGGAAAACATTAGCCAACTGATTTACAGTAATGCCTGAAATCACATTAGTTATTTTAGCTAGACTTAAAACTAGGTACAGTAAACTTTATAACATTTTTACAGATTATTTCTATCGCAAATACAAATAAAGTTATAATTTTTTTAAAGTGCACACGAACTTTATGGACACCCTGTATATATATGGCTTATGTGAGCCGAAAGCTTAGATTGGATTAAAAAATATGTATCAATGTTGTGATTTTCTTCCTTCGTTTAATGATAATCCTATTAAGCTTATCAGACGATATGAAAAGAATTTACCTTGTAACACTTGTCTATATTATTTAATAAATCATGTATGAATATATATATATATATATATATATATATATATATATATATATATATATATATATATATAATCATTTATTTAAATATTATAACATAAATATGTTATAAAATCACTACAAAAATAGCCATTTTGTTTCAACACTCCCAGTGTCTTATCAAGTGATGTCTACATTCAACATCATCACTTGATAAGACACTGGGAGTGTTGAAACAAAATGGCTATTTTTGCAGTGATTTTATAACATATTTATGTTATAATATTTAAATAAATGATTATATCTGCTCTACTCTGTATTGAGCACTCTTTAAAGAATAATAATTGTTGGTTATTGGAATTTACTCCGTATATACCAATCCCACACTTGGGTTTATATATATATATATATATCCTTACTCTGTCCTGGACATCGAGTTCTACCTGGATCATATCCTCTTGGAATTATTTTTATACATATATGTATGTGTATATATAATTGCATATGTATGTGTATATTCACCACTAATATTGTCTCTCTCTCTCTCTCTCTCTCTCTCTCTCTATATATATATATATATATATATATATATATGTATGTATGTATGTATATTGAATATATTTGAAGTTATTTGACATTTTGCAAATTCACCTTTAGTTTTCAATTTTAATGTAACGGAGCAAATATTTATTTTCGTGTTTGCATTTTGAGATAAGTTCTGATCGTTCATTTAATAATTTCTGTTCGTCTGGAAAGGTAATTATAGCTATTTTCTCCTCCAGACAAAGTTTACAGTTCTTAGATTCATTGTTTTAGGCTGATGCTGTTTTCCTTATTTTCCATGATATATTTGGTGTAAGCAAATGTGGCATGTTTTTAATTTCTCATATATGTTTTGAAAGCATTGTGTAGTTCGCTTATTTACTTATTGTGAAGGATGATTTGTGTATGTATTTTCTCTGTTTCCAGTGTCCTTCAGTTACTCCTATGGATATTTTTCTTTCGTTATCTGCTGATTTTATACTGGCTTTGTATATTATATTCTTTTGCCCTTTCGTTCTTTACTCTGCAGATATGGGCGGATTTGACTTGAGCGACGATTTTTTTTTGGTTATTTTTCTGTTGTGCTTTTTTAGTATTTTTCGTTCTATAAACATCGCTTGATTACAAGTTATTCCACTGTTCTACAAAGGCGCGCCATGAAACTCACTGTTATATTCCTGTTAACTTTCTTTGAATTTAAAAGGCATGTGCGATTTTAACCCTTGATCGTACTCTAAATGCACAGATTCTAGTGTTGGTATATTTAACAAGCAATGCTTGTGTTTGAAGCGTTTTAAAGACATGAAAAACGCCATATATCATCCATGGCTTTCGTTCTAGAGAAAGTTAACCATTATTTTTCCACTGGCATATCGAGATTAAAAATAAATCCTTATAAAACACACGGGCCAACCGATATTTCTGCGAATTAAAACAGGACATTTTTGTTTGTTGCCTCATAATGTCATACTTTACTCGATGCGGTGTGAGTTAAAATCTGAAGCGATTTCGCCTAACTCCACAACTAATGAGTAACACATTGCTACAATACGTCACGCCATATTAGCGTGGGGGTTATGCCACGCCCTGACAACGGAGAAGGGTTCTGACGGTTATTAACTTCCGGGGTGACATAAAGTTTGTTCCAGTCTAAAAAAGTATCCACATTGTTTATGAGCAATAAATCCTTAGAATAAAGATAGTCAATAAATATATATATATGTCTGTGTGTAAACTATATATATATATATATGTGTGCGTGTAAACTATATATATATATGTGTGTGTAAACTATATATATGTGTGTGTGTGTAAACTATATATATATATATATATATATATATGTCAGTGTGTAAACTATATATGTGTGTGTGTGTGTAAACTATATATATATATATATATATATATATGTCTGTGTGTAAACTATATATATGTGTGTGTGTGTGTGTGTGTGTAAACTATATATATATATATATATATATATATATATATATATGATAACATCATGAAGTCTCCTTCCTGACAAATCGACCATGTTGAGATTCGAACCCGGGTCTCATGGTCAGAATGCAAACGTTCTAACCACGTGCCCACATATATATATATATGGCAGCAATACTCGATTTGGGGTCTGATCTGATCTTCTCATTGGCTTCAGAAAACTGGCTATTAACAACGGCCTTCGTGGACTTACCCGATAGGAAGGACTTGATAACTGTGAAGACAATTTCAGAGATCCCGAACAGTTTGTGCATGAACCACCTATACTCCAACTTTTGATATGACCTTTGAGATATTTAAGGCAGTCACTCTCGTAATGAATTCGTCGTCGAGTGCTTCGCTGATTTTGCGTGTAATGACAGTTAAAATATTCAGCAGTGGACCTAGTGGAGTAGAATTAATACTGTTTGTCACTCAGGAGGTTGTTTCGGTCGAGGGGATCTACAACCTTCTTTTTTATTAAAGACTTAAGACGTTTGTACTAAGGAGGACGAGGAGGCGACATTGCAGCTGGAATGAGCGTTTATCCTCAGTCTTGAAAACAGGGCATACAGGTGACACCTTCTTCAGACTTGGGAAGCGCTTCTTCTTAAACAGCTTTGCCAAGATTCAGTATGTTTCTTTAGAACATGTATAAAATATTTTCATCGAGTGCTTCGCTGATTTTGCATGTAATGACAGTTAAAACATCAGCAGTGGACCTAGAGGAGTAGAATTCATACAGTTTGTCGCTCAGGAGGTTGTTTCTGTCGCGGGGATCTTTCGAACGTTTATAGATGCAGTATATACAATTTACGCATATCTATCAATCTTTACTTTCATTGATAGCCCGCCTGTAATTAATCAAACATAAAACAGATCTTATCCAGCTCAGTTGATAGTGAAAAGGAAAATCAAATAAGAAAAGAACAATTTGTAAGTCTTTTTCTATATGTCGTGTCCTTCCAGGATCATGGATTTCCACAATTTCCTGTACTTTGACTTTTTATCTCACCTAAACCTGGCTCTGCCATCCATTTACTCAAGTTAGGTTATGTATTGAATTCCCTTGTCCCTCTTGCCTTCAATCAGCCCTGTGAGTATCTAATTTTCCAAGCCTTCTTTCTTCATTATGAAATTTCAGTTACCTCTTCCTGGTGTTAATCATAAGTGTCCTTTTTTGTTTCTATTTTCTCTAAAACTTCGCCGTTGCTCACATGTTCGGTCCATAGTATTTTCAGCATCCTTCTGTAGAACCACATTTCTGTTACATAAAGTCTCTTCTTCATCTGTGAAGAGATTGTCCAGCAATCACTGCTATATAAGATGACTGATTTTACATAACAGTTCAGTACCATTTTCATTGTTTCTAACGAATTATTTCTGGTTCTTAATACTTTGTTTAGATTTTGGAAGGTACCTTTTGCTCCCCCAATACGCCTTTAGACTTTAGTATCGCACTTTCCGTTCTCTGATAAAACACTTCCCAGATATTTAAATTGTTGTACTTGTTTGATTTCCGAATAAATAGAGGCAATGAAATGAAGAAAATAAAAAAGAAGGAAGAAGAGACAAAAAAAAGAAAAGAAAGGACGACAGAAAAAAAGAAGGAAGAAGAGACAAAAAAAAGAAAGGACAATAGAAAAAAAGACGGAAGAAGAGACAAAAAAAAAAAGAAAAAAAAGAAAGGACAACAGAAAAAAGGAGAGGAAGAAGAGACAAAAAAAGAAGGACGACGGAAAAAAAGAAGGAAAAAGAGACAAAAAAAGAAAGGACGACAGAAAAAAAGAAGGAAGAAGAGACAAAAAAAGAAAAAAAAGAAAGGACGACAGAAAAAAAGAAGGAAGAAGAGACAAAAAAAGAAAGAAAGGACAATAGAAAAAAAGAAGGAAGAAGAGACAAAAAAAGAAAGAAAGGACAATAGAAAAAAAGAAGGAAGAAGAGACAAAAAAAAGAAAGAAAGGACAATAGAAAAAAAGAAGGAAGAAGTAACGTTATAAACAGACATTGAACGTTTTCTAAATCATTGATGTTCCATCTTCACAGAATTCTTCTTTCGTGACCTCAAATTCTTTTCACCTTTCTTGTTTAAAAAACGATTCTCTTATTTCTGGCTTTTAACAATTAATATTTTCTTTTCTCAAATCCAAATAAAAATAAAAATGATTTTTCGTTTCAATTATTTAAATTGTTCATATATTCATTAATTTAGTCACTTTATTAAAAAAAAAGGCAATGGGTTTTCTTTTTTGTCTTCTGATTATGTTTCGATTTTTTAAAAATAAATTTTTTAAGCCAAAATTTTTCTGCACAAAAATTTCACTTCATTAATTAATCGACTGATGGATTCGTTAGCCAATTAACAATTACCAAACGTCCTCCTGACCTAAGAATGTTTTATTTCTTCCTTCTCCTTACTTTATCTCTCTTCACAAATTTGTCGTTTCTTCTTTTGTTGTTCGTATTCTTCTTCTTCCTCTTCTTCTTCTTCTTCTTCTTCTTCTTCTTCTTCTTCTTCTTCTTCTTCTTCTTCTTCTTCTTCTTTTTTGTATAATGCTTCGTCTTATTCGTCTCCTTATTCTTCTTTACCTTTGTCTGTCTACCTTTCTCCTTTTCTCTCCTCTTTTTTCCTCTTTTCACTCCTCTCTTCTTTTTTCCCCTTCTCTTTTCTGTCCTCTTTCCTCTTTTCTGTCCTTTTCCCTCATCTCTCCTTTTCTCTCCTCTTCTCTCCTCATTTCTTACCTCTTTTATCTCCTCTTCTCTTTTCTGTCCTCTTCCCTCTTTTCTCTTCTTTTTCTCGCCTTATTCTTTCTGTGCCTTATCTTTTCTCTTCATTTGCATTTCTGATTTTTCTTTTCCTCTACATTTTTCGTTCTTTTTTCTTTTCTCATATTGAATAAAGAGAGAAGAAAAATTAGCCGTTGCGTTTCTGCGGGACTTTCTCAAAGCAAATGTTTCTTTATCATATTGTCCTTTTCCCATCTCCCTTCACTTTCTCTCTCTTTTCTTCACATTCTCTCTCTTCTCTTCACTTTCTCTCTCTTCTCTTCACTTTCTCTCTCTTTTCTTCACATTCTCTCTCTCTTCTCTTCACTTTCTCTCTCTTCTCTTCACTTTCACTCTCTTTTCTTCACATTCACTTTCTTTTCTTCACATTCTCTCTCTTCTCTTCACATTCTCTCTCTTCTCTTCACTTTCTCTCTCTTTTCTTCACTTTCTCTCTCTTCTCTTCACTTTCTCTCTCTTTTCTTCACTTTCTCTCTCTTTTCTTCACATTCTCTCTCTTTTCTTTATTTTCTCTCATTTTTCTTCATTTTCTCTCTCTTTTCTTCACATTCTCTCTTTTTTCTTCACATTCTCTTTCTTTTCTTCACATTCTCTCTCTCTTCTTCACTTTCTCTCTCTCTTCTTCACTTTCTCTCTCTCTTCTTCACTTTCTCTCTCCTTTCTTCTCCTTTGTGTACACTTCAATTCACTTTTTCCTTCCTTCCTTTCTTAAAAGTCACATTCAATCCTTGCATGTCATTTATCCTTTTGCAAGATTTACTTTCCCTAAAAAATCGTTACTTGGCTAAATCTTCAAGTTTTTTTAAAGTTTTTTTTACTCCAGACCTAATCCGTCCTGAGTATGACAATAAACTTCATCCGCGTCTAGGGTAAGACGATAAACTACGTCCAACAACGGGGCCTCTGGTCGAGAGGTTTTGAGGAGCGTGGATCCGCCTCTTAATTCCTGGTGTTCCCAGGTTCACCCTGACCAAGGGTGGTAGCACCTGTTACGGTCCCTGCTATGGGCAAATAGTTAACCACCAAACTGGGGTCAAAACACTATGAAAGTGTAAAAATAGGTTGTAATACCAGAAATAATTTGTAAAAAAATTATTGCCAACAATAAATTTTTGAAGAAAAACTATTACCAGGAATACATTATTACCAGCAATACATTTCTGAAAAAAATATTACCAGTAATATATTTTTGAAGAAAAAATATTACCAGAAATAGATTTTTGAAGGAAAAAAATATTGCTAGCAATACATTTTTGAAAAAAATATTAGCAGCAATAAAACTTTTGTCGGCATTAAATAACCCATTTAGGCTGATATGCCGTAAACCAAACCAAATCAAACCAAACCAAATCAAACCAAACCATACCATACCAAACCAAACCAAACCAAACCAAACCAAACCATACCAAACCAAACCAAACCAAATCAAACCAAACCAAACCAAACCAAACCAAACCAAACCATACCTAATTCTTTTTGCATAAAAGTGCAAATATGAAAACATAAAGAGATGATGAGGATGATGAGAATGCGATGTATAGAACGCGTAAGCAAGTTTTAAGTTTCTGGAACTCAAAACGAGGAAGACGGCTTAGAGAATGTGGAACACATAGGACATATTGAGGGCAAAAGTGACAAGGGAGGCAGTGGGCGACTTACCTGATGCGCTTGTGTGAATGAATGGTAAAACAGAGAGTAAGAAGGATGGTAAAAAGACAAATGTATCTAAGAACTAGGAAGTTGTGGAGACTCATGATTACCTACGCCCGGAAGGAAGATGACCCATAGAAGAAGAAGTCAGTTATTTTTCTGATGATGAAACACTTCATGTTTTTACTTTTTTTTTACCTGAAGTTTAAGTCGGTCCAGGCATATTCGATTTTTGCGTTGAAGATTGAAAGTCAAGGGATGATAAGCGCCATGAATGAATGCAAATGTTGCTGAGTGAATAAAGCTCTGCTACATGTTTGATGCACATGTATGGCATTATTTTAGGATAGAAATGCATTGAAAAATAGGGACGAAAGTATAGTCAGGGGTTAGGAATGAACAGAAGGCTCTGCTACATGTTTGATTCACATGTATGGCATTATTTTAGGATAGAAATGCATTGAAAAATAGGGACGAAATTATAGTCAGGGGTTAGGAATGAACACAGGCGTTATTGAGAGAGGGACTCTCAATCCAAGCCTTAATGAGCTAAATAAATGGAAGAATAAAACACACACACACACACACACACACACACACACACACACACACACACACACACACACACAGACATACACACACACATACACACACACAAACAAACAAGGGAAGAATGACAGAAAGATAAAAGGAAAGAAGAGAATGAAGGAAAAAACGCGGACAACATAAAATATGAATGAATAATAAAAGAAGAAAATGAATGAATGAGAAGAAAGAAAAGTATAAAAACGAAGGAACAAATGAAAGAAAGAAGCAAAGGAATAACAGGAAGCAGGAGAGAGTGACAGAGAGAAAGAAAAATGGAAGACAAGAAGTGAAAAACAAAATGAACGATAGAAAGAAAGAAGGGAAAATAAAAAGGACGAAAAAACGAGAGAAGTAAAATAAATAGAACGGGAGAAATAAAGATAGACAGAAAGTTAGAAATAAAAAAAAACACAGAAAGAATTAAAAGAAAGAATTAAAAGAACGAAAGAAAGAAGAAAGAGAATAGAAAGGTTACCAGAAAGATAGAAAGAACGAAAGAAAGAAGAAAGAGAACAGAAAGGTGTCCAGAAAGACAGAAAGAACGAAAGAAAGAAGAAAGGGAACAGAAAGGTGTCCAGAAAGACAGAAAGAACGAAAGAAAGAAGAAAGAGAACAGAAAGGTTAACAGAAAGATAGAAAGAACGAAAGAAAGAAGAAAGAGAACAGAAAGGTTAACAGAAAGATAGAAAGAACGAAAGAAAGAAGAAAGAGAACAGAAAGGTTACCAGAAAGATAGAAAGAACGAAAGAAAGAAGAAAGAGAACAGAAAGGTTAACAGAAAGATAGAAAGAACGAAAGAAAGAAGAAAGAGAATAGAAAGGTTACCAGAAAGATAGAAAGAACGAAAGAAAGAAGAAAGAGAACAGAAAGGTGTCCAGAAAGACAGAAAGAACGAAAGAAAGAAGAAAGGGAACAGAAAGGTGTCCAGAAAGACAGAAAGAACGAAAGAAAGAAGAAAGAGAACAGAAAGGTTACCAGAAAGATAGAAAGAACGAAAGAAAGAAGAAAGAGAACAGAAAGGTTACCAGAAAGATAGAAAGAACGAAAGAAAGATGAAAGAGCACAGAAAGGTGTCCAGAAAAATAGAAAGAAAGAAAGAAAGAAAAATGAAAAGAAATATTAGAAGAAAAAAAAAGTTCAGAAAAGACGAAAGAGCGATAGTAAGAATGCATAATGAAAAAAATATGTCAAAAGATAGAACAAAGGACGAAAGGAAGAAGACAGAACGAAATAAAACAGAAAAAAGTTAGAAAGAACGAAAGAAAGAAAGATTAAAAAGGTGATAAGAAAAGAAATATGTAAAGATAGAAAGGACAAAGGAAGGAAAGAAAGAAAGAAATTCTTAATGACTTTTTTAACAGAACAAAATCCTGTTCAGTTGTTGACTTTTTCTAAATTGTTTGTTAGGCTCAATCCAACGAATTCCCCGATACTGACTAGGAGAACTGATGTCCTTTTATTTTTAATGACCTCCTAAAAAAATCCAATGTATTTCAACGAAAAAAAAAATCTTTTTTTTTATTTTTCATTTCAAAGGAAAATATTATTAATTTCCTTTTGTAGCGTAAATGTTGAATTAGGTTATTTTTTTTCCGTGCGACAATAATTCCCTGAAGGTAATTTCGTTTTATTCTCAAGGGACATTCCAAAAGAAACAAACATTTTTTTAATTGATTTTGCAAAGCCAGAATTTCTTTGATAGAAAAATCTTTAATGAATTACCCGAATCGGGAAAAGAAATGTCAACATCTCCATAAGCAAACAATAACAATTAGTTACAACTACTAAAACAGTAGTAAAAAAAAAAGTACTATGGGAAAAAATTAATATTAAAGAAATTGACTGGGAATATTCATAAAAAGGTGTGTGGAAAAGAAAGACGGATGGAAAGAGATTATAGTAGAAGGTGAGAGTAGGAGTTAGAAACGGTACAGAGACATAAAGAGAGAGTATTCGAAAAAGTAATAAAGAGAGGAATATAACAAGTGGGGTGAGGGAGAGTGTGTGTGTGTGAGAGAGAGAGAGAGGGAGTGAAAGAAGAAATGAGACGTAAGACAAAAATGAAAAAATGTCGAGAGACAAGTGGAGAGATAAAGAAGATTATGAGGGAGTGAAATGAGGAACAGTAAAAGGAAGGGAATAAGAAAGAGAAGAGAGGGACGGGGTCAAAAAGATAAAGAGAGGAGGAAAGAAAGAAAATATAAAGCATAGAAGAGGGAGAGGATAGCAAGAGGGTCGGTAAGAGTGACAATAAGAAGTCGAAAGAAAGAAAGAAAAGGACGAAAAATGTAACGCGAACGACACAGAAGAGACCGGGAGTTAGACAAGAAAGAATGAAAAGCTTAATTTATATATATATATATATATATATATATATATATATATATATATATATATATATATATATATATATATATATATATATATATATATATATAAGTATATTCTTATTTTATATATATATAAAAGCTTAAAACTAAGAAGAATGTATTTCTTTAAATATTATTTCTTTATATATTTCAGTGATATATATATATATATATATATATATATATTATTTCTTTATATAAATATATATATATTCTTATTTTTATATATATAAAAGCTTAAAACTAAGAAGAATGTATATACATATATATATTATTTCTTTAAATATAATTTGTTCATATATTTCAGTAATATATATATATATATATATTTTCATTATATATATATTTTATTTTTTATATATATATATATTTCATATATATATATATATATATATATATATATATATATATATATATATATATATATATACAGGGTGACCCAAAAAAACGGGAGCTTTTAACAATCCAATAAAACCAAGAGTGATGGAAGAAAAATATTTAATTCCTACTAATTGAAACCTTAGAACATGCCATTTAAGAAACAATGATGGAATTTTCATTTTTTTAAAATTATGTCCTGTAGATGGCGTCCTCCTGTACGAATGCATTCTTGAAATCTGCTGTTGAGATCCCTCATTGACTGCTGCAACATCTCAGCTGGGATACTGTGAATTTCATTCTCGTTACTAAAATGGCGAAATGTTTACTTGCTCAAGGTCACTGTCTCGCAGTGTTGCCACTTGCTCATATCTGGCAATACGCACTTCAAAAATTCCCGTTTTTGGGGGTCACCCTATATATATATATATATATATATATATATTTATATTTTTAATATTATTTTTATCTTTTAATTTTTATCTTTTATAACTTATATTGAGCACCTTTACCTATAAATAGAGCATACCTTACAACTAAATTCTTATCATTTTTGCCATTTATATATATATATATATATATATATATAATTTTTTGCAGATATATATATATATATATATATATATATATATATATATATATATGTCATTCGCAGACAGTACTGTTTAGCTGTACCACAGCTCCTCAGTGTGATCTAGACATCCGAATGCCCCAAGCCAGGATCGTAACCCAACCAACTACTTCATTCAGTAGTATGAAACAGCTAAATCTAGCGTATTGTTTTTTACGAAGAGAGAGAGAGAGAGAGAGAGAGAGAGAGAGAGAGAGAGAGAGAGAGAGAGAGAGACAGACAGACAGACAGACAGACAGACAGACAGACAGAGACAGAGACAGAGAGAGACATAGATAGATAGATAGATAGATAGATAGATAGATAGATAGATAGATAGAGAGATAGATAGAGAGAAACGGTGAGAGAGACGGCGTGAGAGAGATTGAGGTGAAGAGGGATAAAGAGAGATGGATAGAAATTTGATCTTGTCGAAGATTGACATTCATGTGACTGACCAGTCTTATCGTTTCGTGCCAAATGCACATATGCGCGCGCATCGTAGACTGAACGACTTCGTTTTGCGAATCGCTCATTGGCTAATGCCGTAGATCGCGACTATGAGAAACCGAATGGTGGCCAGGGCTGACGGGGGATGGGATTGTTAAAAAACAGAAAAAGAAAAAAGAAAAGAAAAAGAAAATGGGAAAACAAAAGACAGAAAAGCTAATGAATAAAAAGCAGAAATTTTGCGAATGTAAAAAATGAAAATCCGAAATAAATTCGACAATGATTAATGAAATTTCAAAAAATCCAGCGAAGTGAAATTAATAACAATATGAAAAAGTAACAACAAAATCTATAATAATGACAGCTATAGAATCAACAAATACAATTACAATAATACTAACAATAACGGCAAAAATATTAATGTTGGCTGGAAAAAGTAAAAGGGAATAATAATTTAATAAATCAATATCAGTAAAAAGTTATAATAATAATGCTATTATATATATATATATATATATATATATATATATATATATATATATATATATATATGCTCCTGAAACATTTATTTAGGTTGAGCTCTCTGTGGAGAAAGTGTGGGTTTGTAAACAATGACTATTACGCCTAATAATGCAAGACTCTTAAATCGAATTGAGTTCTCTAAGTCACTGTGTGTTTATCTAAAAATAAATACGCTGAAATTCACCTTCATCCCTGCCGTGCGCCAACGGATTAGTGGTAGAATCTCAATTCAGTCGGGTTTCGATCCTAGCTAGATGCAACCGGACGTCTAGCCACATTGATGAGCTGTGATACAGTGAAACAGTCAGTCTGTGGATAACAATATATATATATATATATATATATATATATATATATATAGCATAATGAGAAGCCACGTATACTTTCTTAATATGTATATAATATAGAAAAAAACAACTGAATAGTTGCAAATTAAAAAAAATTGAATGTTTTTGGGTGAAAGTATTTAAATACTTAAAAAAAAAATTCAATTTTTTTAAATTTGCAACTTTTCAGTTGTTTTATATATATATATATATATATATATACAGTATTTACATTAGTCGGACTATTGTCCTCATCTTTGTCGCCATATTTGTCACAACGTTTCGGCCGTTGTACGCTCCGGCCTTCTTCAGGTGGTTGGAATTTCGAACCGAACCCTTTATTTCGATCACTGGGGTAGACTGTTCTAGTTCCACGAGCCATATTTGATGGATGTCAGTTATCAGTTATCTCCTGGTAATTTTCCCTCTGAAAGTTCTCCACTGTCTGAACCAGGTATTGAACTCACACTCTTTGGGTCTGTCACTGGATCTAACCAACGCCTTTATCCACTGTACCATGTGTCCTCAAACATGGCTCGTGGAACTAGAACAGTCTACCCCAGTGATCGAAATAAAGGGTTCGGTTCGAAATTCCAACCACCTGAAGAAGGCCGGAGCGTACAACGGCCGAATCGTTGTGACAAATATGGCGACAAAGATGAGGACAATAGTCCGACTAATGTAAATACTGTACATAATACCTCATCTCAGAAATATAGACATGTATATATATATATATATATATATATATCATCCAGGAAAGAATTTTTTTTTCGAAGAAAGTAAGTAAAAGTTTCCTTAGAAATATATTAAATAATTCGTTAAAAAAATTTTGAAAAACCTATAATTGATTTTTAAAAGAAATTTAAACTCGGATTTTCACTTAGTTTAAAAATTTTTTTAAATATGGCTGATATCGATTTTTTTCAATAATTTCGGTGACAAAAAAAAAACAAGATTTTTAACTAAAATTTCGGACATGCTAAGAATGAGTAAAAAATTTTTTAAAATACTCAAAAAAACTTTGGTATTTCTTCTTAATAATGATATGTATACTTAAGCAGATAAAAAACTTTTTCATCAAATTTAAGGCCTTTCTTGTCAAGCTATACTGTTTTTGTTTACATTTCGTGGAGGTACCTATATATATATATATATATATATATATATATATATATATATATATATATATATATATATATATATATATAATCCAGGAAAGAATGAGCAGCTCTGAAATAATCTGCCCAAATGTAGACTACCGGCATAAAAGTGCTCAATGCCATAAGATGTGATCGACCTTCAGTATTAATTTAAAAACCAGTTTGTCAGTGACTGGCCACTACTATACGTTTCATCGTCTGGCTGTCTGATGATTGTGTTCATTAAGAAAATTGGAATAAAGTCCTCTCGCTTAAGAAGTCCGCATTGCTTGGAAATGCAAATGGTGCTGATTAGTCTGCAAGATCGGTTTAAATCGGAAAACCTTCCGAAAAAGAAATAATAATAATAATAATAATAATAATAATAATAATAATAATAATAATAATAAGAGTGCGCCAATATCTGCACTGGAAAATTTGCAACTCCTATGGGAAGGAAACTGGAAGAAATTGGTACGAACACCACCCTGACCCGGTTTCGGAGATAGGACCTGTTACAATTCTATGGGACTACACAATACACACTGACAGAACAATCAAAGCCAACCGCCCAGACATTGTTATTAAAGACCACAAACAAAATAAGAGCCTCCTTATTGATATGGCAGTCCCTGCAGACTGCAATGTGTCTTTGAAGATATTCGAAAAACTGTCAAAATACAAGGACCTTGAAATAGAAATGACAAAAATGTGGCACATGGGAACATCAACAATTCCTGTTGTAGTTGGAGCCCTTGGACTGGTTGGAAAAGATTCCAGTAGGCTGATTGAAGGGATCCCTGGAAGTCCATGCCTCAAAGAGATACAAAAAATTGTTCTGACAAGTACAGCCCACACTTTACGAAGGGCTTTATCTATGTAATTATTTTTTATTTTATTTTATTTTTTTATTTTTTGCAGTAGAAAGTGTCATGATGCCATTTCTAACCTTAGGTCCCTGGGCGGGACCCGGAAAGAAATGTGGAAACGCCAGATATCAAAGGAAATAAAAATAATAATAATAATAATGCGAGAACTTCGACAGGGAACTAAATGATGATTCATGTTCATCGTAATAGTTAATGGCTATTTAACGATTGCAAAGACACAGGCGATGAATTAGAAATTTTAGATAGTGCAATGGAGACATTGCAAATCACTAAGTTCCTGGGTTCTGCAAGAATACTGAGACGGATGCAGAAGATTAAGTCAGCCTTTTAGTGACAATCACCAAACTCACCAAATATGAACATGAAATGTGCATGATAGAAAATCAACAAAAAATTAATAATAAAGACGTCAAGTAATTTGAAAGTTAAGCAATGATGCCTAAAAGGTAAGAGTATCAAAAGGACAATAACTTGTTAAAAAGACGTGAAATTAATTACATATCAGTCAGTTATGTGCCAGTCGTGATACACGCTTAGGCGATCATGTATCTTTTGATACATGACTGACGAGGTAGATTTTTTCCCGCAGTAGGTTGCCATTTCTTTCTACGGTAGACAGGTTGCCATCCAAGGCTATAAAATCCGGTATGTCCTGTTATTTACCCATAGCTGGAGGGAGAGGAAGAAGGTTCATACCTTTTCCAAGGTAAGTGTATGTAATGGATTCGACTGAAAATCGAACTCGGCTCTCGATTCCTCAATCCAAACCGCTATCCATTACTCCAGGTGAAAAGTGCTCAGTATCGATAGAGCGTTTATACGTTTAGATTGTGTGGACATAGGAATCAACACTGCATGGCGACCGAAGGTCTTTTGGGCGTGAAATTGCCGACGTTATCATGGAGTATTGATTTCTGTCTGTCTGTCTGTCTGCCTCTCTCTCTCTCTCTCTCTCACACACACACACACACACACACACATTTCTCTCTCCATCGAAGTATCACATCGATCAGCAGACAAATTTTATTTGTATTAATTTCACACACACACACACACACACACACACATATATATATATATATATATATATATGTGTGTGTGTGTGTTTTAAAAATTAGGAAATCAATTGATTTCGTTACCTTGGTTTCAACTTTACGGTGTCCCCAGGCGAGTCTTATCAATTGACCACCCAACGGTTTATTTTTTTTTTTTTTAAATAATGAACGCTATATTATTTTTAAAAATAAACAAACGCACGGTATTGGGTGTGACAGAACAGGAGGAGGAGGTTGCGAGTTAGGAAGGAAAAGAAAAGGAAGGAGGGGAAGGAGGAGAAAAGCAAGGGTATTATAAATGTATCGTTGGAGGGGTTAACTGAAATGTACATATTTTTTTTAACCAGCCTCATATGAGCTTAAGAGGATATTTTTTTATATGCAAGGGCTCATGACATCGGATTTCTGGTTCAATAGGATTTTTTGGGGATCCAGAAATGTCATTATTCATTATTGCTAATTTTTCCTGTTGGCAGAGGTTGCAAATATTATTTTGGCAAGGTGTGTGCGTGTGTGTGTGTATATATATGTTAAAAAGTTTAATATACACACTTTTCTCTCGTTGGAACCATTATAACCTCTTCATTATATATATATATATATATATATATATATATATATATATATATATATATATATATATATATATATATATATATATATATATATATATATATTCATCGAGTCTAGAAGAAATCACTGAACGGCCGTTTCTTCCTTTTTAGGACTCCTCAGCAGTCACGTCCACGACCGGGAATAGAACACGGACCGTTACGATACAATGCAATGCAATGCAATGCAATGCAAGCGTCATACCACTGGACCAACGAGACTTGGTGACGATGAAGTAACTTACTAGACTCAATCGAGCGCAGCTACTCACTAAATTCCAGTGGTGCTACTCATTCAAGTATACGTAACCCAAAGGATTGAGAGCGCCAAGACCAAAGTCTTCTTTCTCAAAGCCGGAGTTAGGTTAGGGTTGATGTCCACACTGTTTAATTTTGGATGTCTGTTTTTTCTTTCTCTCTCCTTCTCTCTCTCTCTCTTTCTCTGTCTGTCTGACTGTCTGTCTGTCTGTCTGTCTGTCTCTCTCTCTCTCTCTCTCTATATATATATATATATATATAGGTCTTTGTGTGTGTGTGTGTGTAGTAGTTTAAAATTTGCATTTTTCTAAATGATCTGAAAGATCGTTTAATAAGTGAAATTGTCCGTTACTATACAGTGTTGATTTCATTATCTACACTGTTTACACATACACACACACACACACACACACACACACACACACACACACACACACACACACACATAAATGTATATATATATATATATATATATATATATATATATGTATGTGTATGATTCCTGTGATTCGATTTCGAGCAATGCCCTCGCTTGATCCATATAGGAGCAGTGCGGATATGGCTTTTTAGTCTTGCTAGGACATTACATTCTCTTGCATCGATGTGGCAATTTTTGGTGTTTTATTTTTGCAATTCTCTAAAAGAAAACGATGACGATAATACTTGGGTAATCAATTATCTAAAAAAAAAGTTAGTTAAGACAAATTTCTCTTAATTCGTATGAATCCAGTTACTTTAGACTACTACTGTATTTTGGTATAATCTGATAATTTCCTGCTAATCCCATTACTTGGTATAATCTGGCTAGATCGAATTACTCTGGCTAATCTAAACTAATCCTGTCATTTGATATCAATGTAGTCTGGGCTAATCTGGTTCGGGTTAACCACGTTATTTGTTCTAATTTGGTTAGTTCGTAATAACCTGATTAGTTTCAGTTAATCCTTTAACTATGGTTAAGTATAATCCGCTTAGTTCAGATTCATCTGGTTCGTTTGAGATAATCCGCAGAATAAATTATCGAGTTAGTTTTAATTTATTAGGTTAATATGAGCTCATCTTGTCGCTTGGAATAATCGCGTTTATCTGAACTAATCTAGTTGGTGAAAACTAATTTGCTTAATTTACGCTGAGCAATTATAAGAGGACACCGTTTACAGATATTAAGAAAGGGAAGCCGAGGAGAGCAATGACTGCCTAAATTTGGAAGGTAACAGACACTGAAGTAGGACTTAAATAGACTCAGGAATAAAGATAATTTCAGAATTCGTACGTTTCACAATTTTGTTAATTAATCCGAGTCAAAGGGGGATTTTCTGGGCTAAGCCAAACATGATTCAGCTGATTTTTATGAAGTGTCCACTCCTTCAAAAACTTCTAAGCTCGATAGAAAAGCAATACGCCATGTGTTGACGCCGTGTTTCCCTGCTTCACAATGAAAAACAAAATTAAGTTATTATAATAATGACAACGTTAATGATGATGTTCTACACTCAAATGAAGATGCTAATAAACGGAATGAGATTCTGATGACGATTACAAGGACAATAATGAAAGTGTGAGTAGAAAACATCTCTTTTTAATGAAAATTTTAAAATAGAAAAAACAATTTCAAAAGCTTTTCCACTTTTTGTTTTCATTTGTTCATTCCTTTATTTATTCATTAAATTTCATGTTTTTTTTTCATTTCTTCGTTAATTTTTCTTCTCTCTTTCGCAAAATGACAAAACGGAAAAGTAATTGGATGATGAAAATCGAAAATGAAATTAAATAAAAAATATTAAAAGATTATTAAATATTATTAATAAGATTCTTCTCTCATCTTCTCCTCCCTCCCTCCTGCCTTTTACCTTCCTTATCTTTCCCCCACACTCTCTCTCTATCCCTTCATTACCTCTCCTCTTCTCCCATGTCTTCCCGCTTCTCTCTCTCTCATATTTACGAAAAAATCAATTGTTGCAGAAATTGTTTTTATGAACAATATATAAAAATGTCTGCTTTGAGTTTCAGCTCTACCTCCGAGCAAAAGGAGCCGAAACATTCAGAATGAACATAACACGTACACACATCCATCGACGCACACATATAAACGCTTATGTATTTAGAAAGATACACATGCAGAAATATTAAACAAAAGATATATATATGTACATATTACGACAAATGTAGGAAGAGAACGTGGAGAGACAGACACACATGTGTGTCTGCAAGAAATGTCCAGAAAATCAGGTGTTTTTTTTTGTTTTTTTTTCCATTAATATGGCCTTATTTTCATTCGATGATTCAGACCGACTTACATACGATTCGTTCACACAGAGAAAACCACACAATTAACTCTTAACTTAATTCTAATCAGCTGATTATAAAATGACTTAAAGATTTTATATCCGTATCGGAAAGAGCAATCAGTCAGTCAATGATGTGCCATGCGCGATACACGCTTAGGCGATCTCGTATCCTTCGATACATGACTGACAAGGCAGATTTTTTCCCGCACTAGGTTGCCATTTCTTTCTGCGGTATACAAGTTGCCATTCTGCTATTAACCCATAGGGAGAAGAAGAGGATTCATGCCTTTCCCAAGGATATTAGCACGTAAGTGAATGTAATGGATTCGACTGGAAAGTCAGTCAGTCAGTCAATTATGTGCTATGCGTGATACACGCTTAGGCGATCATGTTTCTTTCGATACATGACTGACAAGGCAGATTTTTTCCCGCAGTAGGTTGCCATTTCTTTCTGCGGTAGACAAGTTGCCATCCAAGGCTATAGAAGCCGGTCTGTCCTGCTATTTACTCATAACTGAGTAGAGAAAAAGAGAAGACATACCTTTCCCAAGGATATTAACACGTAAGTGAATGTAATTAATTCGACTGGAATTCGAAATACAAAGGTACAAGCTGGTCCGAAAGTCTTGTCACCCCTACGAAAAAAGTGAGAACATTAGACGAATAAATGAAGTCATGTCGCACGTCCTACCTGCTCTGGCCAGAATGCATCATGTGTCCATACACTTGCAAGCAGCCTCTCTTCTAAACTGCAGGAGCTTGTGTCAGCCATCTGAAATAGACCACCCTGGAGTCTGTACCTCGTCGAGGTGTACAGATTTGTCTTTAATCCTTGTGGTTTTGGAAATTCCTAGCTCGGAAGACCATTTTCGTAGTGACATCTTGGGTGATCATAGCACAGAGGCCTCCACCTTTGCATATGTGTCCCTTCGCGTTGAGGGTTGTCCCGTCCTCGGTCCTGTGAGAAACAGTTTTATGTTCCCATCGCAGTATCGTCCTCTTCGGAGGAGCTGGTTTACCGAATCTTGCAGTGAAGTCTCGCCACACATCCTCTCTGCTCTGGCCAGAATGTGTCCATACATTTGCAAGCAGCCTTTTTTCTCCAAGCTGTAGGTGTTCTTGCCAGCCATCTGAAGCAGAAAATCATATTATGTAGGGGATGACAAGACTTTCAGCCCACCCTGTGTATCTATGTCTTCTAGATTAGGCAACATTTTTGGACTTCACCCTTCCTTTATTCAGTCCAGTTAGCGCGCATATTTCGCCGCTGTGGTCACCAATCCTTCATATTTCTGTTCTAATCGTGGGTCATCGTTACATTCAAGGCAAAATAGTGCAATGTCTGGCCGATTCCTTTTGTACTGGGGATGTTGAGGTTACCTCGTCACTCCTCTCAGAAGTTTCTCCGCCCACTGGTAAAGCCGTTGACCTCTGATGCTCCTATGCTCAGGCTGGCGACTGGCCGATGACCGCTTGGTTCACGTGGGTTGGGGAGAGGCGTTTTCCTTCACTGGTTGAACCAACCAAGAAACCCTTCCGACTACCCGCAGTTTAGCCGGCTGCTGACCGGAGTGTTGCCGTCGCAGTGCCCATGAGACTTCTTGGAGACATGTGTGAGAGTATGCCGTGTGCCAGTACTGTTTTCGCATCCCAATTTACCTGGTTAAAGCAGAGTTGACCGCTTTGTTGCAAAGTTAGTACCAATGACACTAGATGACATACACCCTTTTGATATATTACAATACATTTGAAATATTTGAAATGCGAGGTAATGATTTATTGGGATAAAATATATTAGAATTGTTGGATAAGCGGCTATGAAGAAGCGGAAGTGACAACATTCTCAAAAACAATAAGAGAAAAAAGACGAAGAAAATTGCAAAACAGAGAAGAGATTTTAATTCAATATAAAGCAAAGCAACTATAAGACATTAAAAAAAAAGGAAAACGTTGACTAAATAGAAATAATTTGCACTTGCAAAAGGGATACAGTCAAGTGTTTATAGTTATCGTTATAAATAAGGAAAGATGTTTGGCAAGAATGAGAATTGTTCATTTTTATAGTTCATGAAAAAATCCCAACAGGCATCTGTAAGATTTGTCTATAATTTTGGAGATTGGGTGGGGTGTTAGTTATTCCCCATATTGGAACCAGAAAGAATAATTCAGAACCTGTACTGGGAGCAAACCGCTTGCACCCCGGATAAAAAAAATGAATTCAGTAAATACACAAAAATAGAAAGGGACATAAGACAAGGATGGGTCTTCTCGCCGGATTTATTCGATCTTTACACTGAGACGATCGTTAGAGAATTAGAAGTCCTCCCAGGATTCATTATTGGCGGAGCACAATCTTAAGAACACAAGAGATGCAAATAACAATGCTGATAACAGAAACGAAAAGGAAACTACAGGAACTCCCAGAAGGTAGTAAAGAAAGTGTGAAGAAAGGACTAACGATGAAGAAGACAGAATGAGTGGTTGTCAGCCAAACGAAAAGCCCAAGGGGCCAACTGCGAAGTGAAAACAACGAAATCAAGCAAGTACAAAATTTGAATGAAGTGTTATTAAGAGAGGACGAAAAATGTGACACCGAAATCTGAAATCCCATTGGAATAACGAAAGATGCCTTTCAAAAGCTAAACAAAGTATAAAGAAACAGAAAAATGTCATTCGAAACAAAGAAAACAGGGTTCAACTGCTATGTAATATGTAATGCTCCTATATGACTGTGAATGGTGGACACTTTCCTCACAGATGAATAGAAGACTTGAGCCAACAGAAATGTGGTTCCACAGAAGGATGCTGAGAATTCCAAGGACGGAACATATGAGCAAGGAGTAAGTGTTAAGGAAAATGGAAACAAGAAGGACATTTATAATTAAGGACAGATTAACTTTATGCATATAATAAGGAAAGAGGGAGTGGAGAATTTATTTGCTCACAGGTCTCATACTAAAATCAAGATTAGCAGTGGGAATCAGCGAATAACCACCCTAAAGTTAGGATGGGAGGATAGAGACTGGGGAAGATAGCAAGGAGACAATCATTGCTTCGAGCTATTGTTATATACCTTAACTATGAACACTAATGGGCATGTCCCAATCCTCATAAATACGTGTGACACTATTGTAAGTGAGAGTGATATGGTGTCTAAGTAGTCACCCACTATCAGTGGTTTACCTACCTCACGCCGCTGGCGAGTATTGTATTTTGTTGATGTTATAAAGTTTACCATTTCATTTCCAACCTCCATTTTGGTTATTCCTCATTCAATAACCTTTTCTAGGTTACAACAGCTATAAATGTTAGGAAATGGTGGAGAGTCATAATCGCTCATATTCTAAAGGAACACGGCAAATAAAAGAATAAGATAGAATCTCATATGTTTTTAATTTCTTGTATACACACACACGTGCACATACACATATGCCTCCTACATAAGTACATACACATACTCTCCCCACACACATACGCCCCCCCAAGGCATATACACATACGCCCACACACACATGCACATACACCCCACACATATGCACACACGTACACATACATATGCAAACGGTCGAGTCCATGTAAAACTCAAATATATTAAGGGTCCAGTGTATAAGCTTTCCTATAGAAAATATCTGAATTTACCTTTTGCTGAAGAAATTGGGAAATTTATTTATTTTGAATTAAAAACCAAAAAATCTCTTTCGCTCTTCCCATTTATTAATCATTTCACCCCAAGCAAGGCAATAAAGCAACTAAGACTCGAGGAGTTACTGAGTGTGAAAGAATACGAGAAAACATTAAAGCGTTATTAAGGAGAGAGAACAACAAAAGAAGAGGAATTAAGGAGGCATTTCGTTTAAATTTTTGAAGGTATAAGTTGATCTGAATGCAAGAAACCGCAAGAGAATTCCACAAGCGAGAAGTGTCAGAGAAGAATCTATTAGCATAGAACTTACGGCTACATCTAGCAGCCATTTCAGCCGTAAAATGATGAGACCTAGCTGCCAATCGAGTACTGCACTTAAATTCGTAATGTCGAGTTACCAAAGAGGAAAGTGATATTTATTCTGTAGAATATACAGAAATGTGGCACATGGCCAAAGGGGGGATTGGGGAAAATAGGACGGTCTTCATCTGTCTTAACTATAACTTAGCTAGCCGCAAACACTGACCCAATCGTACGAACAATATTCCTTACACCAAAACACCACATTCATCCGTACCGTTCTTACTACAACCACCATAATACCTCACTGTCTCTATGAAAATACTGACTAGTCCCCATATGTACAATTCAATGTCTGTGGGGGGAGGGGAATAAAATAACAATTAAAGAGGAAAGTTCATCAGTCCTTAGTTCAGACCTTTACAGCTAAGGCCCGACACACCATATACATAGCAGCGAACCATCCTCATTCCATTCTTATTCCTTTAGTAACAAGAAAGTTCCATTCGGACAGCTTCTTCCTAGAGAGCCATTCTTTTGTTGGAACCGACTCCCAAGAGGATGCTTCCCCGATCCCTACAATCTTAACCTCCTCAAATCGATGTCCAACTTAAATATCCATATAAGGAAGAACTCTTACGCCCATGAACCACAACCCCCATTCAGTAACCGGCAGTGACTCTTAGAGCTTATTTGAGCTGAACAATAGTATAAATAATAATCAGAATATACAATAATAAGTAAGTGATTCTTCTTAATACAGATATTAGGATGATCTCTTCACTAAGGTAACAAGATAGTTCGAATTTAAGCGCACGGTAGAATAATGTCTAGCGGCTCGGAATGAGGAATCGGAGAGCCGAGTTCGAATTCTAGTCGAATCCATTACATTCACTTATGTGCTAATAACCCTTGCGAAAGGTATGAAGCCTTTTCTTCCCCCCCAAGCTATGGGTAAATAGCAGGGCCAATCGGGTTCTATAGTCTTGGATGGCAACTGGTCTACCGCAGAAAGAAATGGCAAACTACTGCGGGAAAAAATCTGCCTCGTCAGTAATGTAACGAAAGATACATGATCGCCTAAGCGTGTATAACACATGGCACATAACTAATTACTAGACTGTTCAGTGAGCTAGATGTAACCGTAAGTTATATGCTAACAGTTTCTTTTCTCGTACTTCTCCTTGTTGAACACCCTTCAGGATCCATGATTTCCAGCCAACTTTAATTTACAAAAAATTAAATGCAATCTCAATCGCTATCTGCTGTCCTCCTGATTACTCTTCCTCCTTATTCGCTTCTTAGAAATGTTCCTGTTTCTAGCTCTTAGTAAACCTCTTGCATCACTGTGGCTTTACTGCCTTGCCTGGGGTGAATTCGATTAAAAAAAATCAATAGAAAACTCAGAGTGCAACGTATGAGGTTAAGACGTCGGTCTTACATTCTATTGGCCACTTGTAGGAAACTCAAAAAGCTATATGATCAACCAAACATTTGTTGTGAACAAAACCCGAAAACGGAAGTTAACGGTTCCGTAGCTAAAACAGAAATGAACAAAAACTGTTATTTACGCAGGTGGCTCATACATAGTTTCTAGCTGAAAAATAAGAATGAATTCCAGCCAATAATAATTTATCCAAATTTAAGTAAGAAAAAAAATCACATCTTGCGCCTTCTAAGGCAGAAATAAGCAGGAGATTTCGTCTGCTGGAGAGATCTTCAAGTGACATCGAGTTTACATCCGCTTTCTCTCTGATAGCATGCGAATTCATCCGCTTATTTGGATTTATTATCAATAACACTTATCTTAATTCTTTTCTCAAAAAACATTTTATGTTTTGAGCTTTGAAACTTTTCAGAAACACTTTATTTCATTGTTTGAAATGGAGCTGGAAATGGCCATAGTATAAATATATCATTGATAAATTTATAAACAAGAGTAAATCTTGTTTTGTTTGAAAGATTATCTTGTATCTTTATTTGAATATCAAATCTCTGTTATCAGCAGCAGCCCGACATGAAAGATCTGCCTCCTTCCCTTATGGTTGATTGTCTCACTACTTAGAAGAGTGGTGTCCTAAACGGTGAGGCGCGCCTCATAGTTGCGGCGGAAGAGGATAGCAGGTGAGGCGGAAGAGGTTAGCAGGTGAGGCAGAAGAGGATAGTAGGTGAGGCGGAAGAGAATAGCAGGTGAGGCGGAAGAGGATAGTAGGTGAGGCGGAAGAGGATAGTAGGTGTGGCGGAAGAGGATAGTAGGTGAGGCGGAAGAGGATAGTAGGTGAGGCGGAAGAGGATAGCAGGTGTGGCGGAAGAGGATAGTAGGTGAGGCGAAAGAGGATAGTAGGTGTGGCGGAAGAGGATAGCAAGTGAAGCGGAAGAGGATAGCAGGTGAGGCGGAAGAGGATAGTAGGTGAGGCGGAAGAGGATAGTAGGTGTGGCGGAAGAGGATAGCAGGTGTGGCGGAAGAGGATAGCAGGTGAGGCGGAAGAGGATAGCAGGTGTGGCGGAAGAGGATAGCAGGTGAGGCGGAAGAAATAGCAGGTGTGGCGGAAGAGGATAGCAGGTGAGGCGGAAGAGGATAGCAGGTGTGGCGGAAGAGGATAGCAGGTAAGGCGGAAGAGGATAGCAGGTGAGGTGGAAGAGGATAGTAGGTGTGGCGGAAGAGGATAGCAGGTGAGGCGGAAGAGGATAGAAGGTGTGGCGGAAGAGGATAGTTGGTGAGGCGGAAGAGGATAGTAGGTTAGGCGTAAGAGGATAGCAGGTGATGTGGAAGGGGATAACAGATGAGGCGGAAGAGGATAGCAGGTGAGGTGGAATGACTGAAAAACAATCAAAGCTTTAGAAACAGTTTCAAAAATTATTATAACAAAAATAAATGATTTGAAAATTTTAAATATTATTATGGATTATTTGTAATTGCATTCATGAGTTCCAGTATAGATAGTTATAAATAATTATTGATCCATTTTTGCATTATATCAAGTATTAAGAATATAGTAACTAGAGTCTGCAAATTGGAGGAGAGAGTTATCAATGATAAAATTCTGACTTTAAATCCGCGGTTATCTCCCTTTAAACCTCTGTCTGTTTTATTTTTAATTTTAAAATTACTTTTATCACATAAAATTTGGTTGGAGCGTGAGGAAAATTTCATTCTGAAAATGCGGCCTAAAAAATTTTGGGAACCACTGTTAAGCTGTGTAGGTTTGGCGCAGTACTATCTTTCTGCAACAAATTTGCATACTTGTAACATAATATCCCCAAAATAAATATAATTTTAGAATTTAAAATATTATTATGGATTACTTGTAATTGCATGCATGAGTATAAAGAGTTCTAAATAATTATTGACCGAATTTATCATTGAGATATTCTTGCATTATATCAAGTATTAAGAATATAGTAACTAGGGTCTGCAAATTGGAGGAGAGAGTTATCAATGATAATGTTCTGACTTTGAATCTGCAGTTATCTCCCTTTAACTCTCTCTCGGAACCTTCTTTGCCGCAGGGCTGCTTGGGATTTTTCACCGAGACTTCCCTTTGGTAAGGCGCGAAAAAATTTTCATTCCAAAAATGCGGCTCAGAAAAAAAAGGTTTAGGAACCACTGACTTGGATAAATGCTTCTGCTATTACGTTTAACCTTGAACAGACCTACCTTGAGTGAAGTAATACCCTATAAGTTTTATATGGTTTGATTATAGCATTAAAATTCGATGGTAAAGAAACCTTAGAGTTTATTATAAGTCAGCTACACCTTTTCTTTGGTTATCAGATATTTATTATTTCTATGATTTGTTTTGTTTTCTGATTTCTTTAAATGATTTATATATGCAAAATATACGGTGATTTTCTAGGTGTATCTTAGGCGGGACACAAGACCGAAAGAATAAAACACTCAGTGAATATCGAACTCACTACTCAGCCGTAATTGTCCTAACCGAACAAGCTTGCTAAACATTAGATTACGTACATAAAATATAGACAGTATGGTGGTGCGAATAAAGAGATGTAAGTAAAATAAATCAGATTTTTTTTGTATTTAAGTAATGTTCAAAACCATGTTTTTCGGAGTAACTTTTACATGTAACATTCTGACGAAATTTGAAGATCCATTATGACTAAATTGAATCCCATGAATGGACACGCAGCCTCACTAAAAAAAAAAAATTCTTTCCGCATAGAAAAAAAAAACAGAAAGGGGAAAATGGAAGATAAAAATAACGATTTAAAATGCTAAAAGATAAAAAAAAAAAAACGAACGAGAGAGCGGATAAAATAAATGAACAGAAAGAAAGTAGCGGTCTGTGGAATTTGTCAAACAAAAACTCTACAAGCGAATTGGAATAAGAGTGTCGTCAATTCTTATCATTTGGAATTTTATGGCGTTGTTATTTATCTGTTTTCGAATTTATATTCATTTGATGAAAAATAGAAAAACGTCTTTAACGTCAGTTTTCAAGAACTTTACGCATTCAATATTTTTGCGAAAAAGTATTCCACTTCAACCGAACTTCTTTGTTCATCTCAGTTACTTAAGCTCTTCTGCTTCTAATGCACTGAATTTGGAGAAGATTTTTGTTTGTTTTTGCTTCTATGTAAACATGTCCCTTCAGGACGTCGGTGATCATGGTTCTCCACAACCTTCCAGTTCTTTGCAATATTTTTCTTCCCTCCAACTCCCCCGTTCTGACATCCATTTATATCAGTTGGTCACATAGGTGGCCCGCTGTCTTCCCCTCCCCTGCTTTCGATATGTCCTATGAGTGTCGATTTCTCCAAGCCCTCTTTCTTCATTTCGTGTACCAGCTATCTCTTTCTGGTATGTGGTACCCAGTGAGGATCGAACTCACTACTCAGTCGTAAATGCTCTAGCGTGACAAGCACCGCTTCTGATGGTGAGTATAAGTGACCGTTTTGTTTGCATTTGGCCTTAAAACTTCCTCCTTGCTTACATGCTCCATGCATGGTATTCTCAGCATCCTTCTGTAGAACCACATTTCCGCTAACGCCAGTCTTCACATCATTATTGCCATATAGGAGGATTAATATTACTTAGCAGTTCAGAACTCTATCTTTGTTTTTACCGGCATTTTTCTGTTTCATATTAATGTAATTAATGAATGTAATTAGCCCTGGTCTGGCTTCTCGTCTGCAGTCTCTCTCCCACAGACGCACCGTCGCCTCTCTCTCTCTCTTTTATAAATACTTCCATGGTAACTGTTCCGATGAGCTGCTATCGCTGGTTCCCAAGCTCCATGAATTCAAGTGTAACGTCAATCGACATCTCCTGTTGCCTTGATCTATCCTCTATCCTTCTCCACATCCTTTCCTCTAACACTCCTATTTGCTCTCGCTCCAAATCCTCTGTAACCCCTTGCGTGCTAGTGGCTTTCAGCCTTGCCTGGGGTGAAAAGCGTAAAAAAAAAAATTTGCTTAGTTTTTGGAGAAAGATTCCAGTGTGTTTAATTCTCCATCCTCTGTTAAGGCAATTCCCAGATATTTAAACCATTCTGCTTCTTTCATTCTGATATTACCAGTTCGTAGTTTGCATCTTGGGCTTTTCTCTCTTGCTGACAACCATAAAAATATTACGCTGGGATTATATTTAAATACTTGTTGCAGTAAGCATGGATGAAGTACTTATCTCGCGAACATGGTTTGTTATGTTTGGTAGTTACGTAATACCCAACAATGACATACTTGAAACGCGGATTTGGTTTCGTTTGGTTTGTTTTACGGCATATCAATCACAATGGGTTATTTAATGCTGACAATTGCTGTAATATTTTCCAACAAAAATCTATTTCTGGTACTATTTTTTTCATCAAAAATCTATATCTAGTAATATTTTTTCTCCAAAAATGTAGTGCTATTAATATTTTCAAAAATGTATAGCTGGTAATTTTTTTCCAAAATGTATAGACGGTAATATTTTTTTTTTTTTCAAAAATGTATCGCTGGTAATAATTTTTCCTCAAAAAATTTATTGCTGTTATTAAAACTTATTTTTACACTTTCATAGTGATTCGACCCCAGTAACCACTTTCCACCAGTTGCCAACCCAACAGGTGTCTCCTACCCACTCCCGGGTTAGGGCGGACATGAGAACACCAGTAACCAAGAGGCGGCTCCACACACCACAAAACCTCCCGTGCAGAGGTCCCGCAGTACATCGTCTTACCCAGGACCCGGATGTAGTTTATTGTCATACGCAGGACCCGGATGTAGTTTATTGTCATACCCGGGACCCGGATGTAATTTATTGTCATACCCAGGACCCGGATGAAACGAGGTTTTACAATGTTGATTCTCAAGGCTGATAATCCTTCCCTATTCGGAAAATTGGAATTGGTAACATTAGCTGTTTCCTATTAAGGAAACATTCGGCATTCATTGAAAGAGCCGAGTTACAAGCCGTTGAAATTTATGAAAACTTTTGATTAAAACAATATTTCATAAAAACAGATTTCTCAAATCCAGTAGCTGTTATCGATCTTTCCAGTATTGATGGGCGTTTCATTCCTAAGATATTATTTGAAATATTGTGGAACATTAAATTCTTGATTATGTTATTATTTTTTCTTCGAGTTCTATTTGCTATTCATTTTAGATGTTTAGTTGTTGAAAGCCCTCAAGTGGATATGGTTTCTGTTATATTTACGTGTGATTTTCTAGGGCCAGTACACTAGGGTCGAAGAAGGATTTTGCTGTCTCTAAAACTTACAGGCTTCATTCGTTGAAAGCCATTTTTAATCATTGATAAAGCGATGATATACATTTGGTAGTTTAGATATTTTCTAAACGGATTTGGTGACATGCTGAGACTATTTAAACAAATGACTCGATTTTTTAGCTTAATGTTTTGGCTCTGTAGCAACTTGCAGTGTTGGGCGAAGAGCAGCCGATTCTATGTTCAATTTCCTTATCTTCTTGCTTAACTGAACCAGACACCGAATCATTGGTCGGGTTTAGTACTTATTAATTCCATATTGATTTAATTCTAATTATAGATCATAGTTTCTGATTTGAAAAGTTTTATCTTCAGGTCTACTTCTAAGGAAAATTGGTAGAGGATATTGATTTTTTTGAAAAGATAATTTTTATTATGAATACATCAGGGGGACAGTGTCCTTGATTATCGTGGGAATAGTGCCCTTCATCATCATGGGATATTATTCTTCATCATCATGGGAATAGTGTCCTTAATCATCATAGGAACATTGTCTTTGATCATCATGGGAATAGTATCCTTGATCATCATGGGAATAGAGTCCTTCATCATCATGGCAATAGTGTCCTTAATCATCATGGGAATAGTGTCCTACATCATCATGGCAATAGTGTCCTACATCTTCATCGGAATAGTGTCCTTCATCCTCGTGGGAATATTGTCCTTCATCATCATGGGAATATGCCCTTGATCATCATGGCAATAGTGTCCTTCATCATCATGGAAATAGTGTCCTTCATCTTCATGGAAATAGTGTCCTTGATGATCATCGGAATATTTTCCTCGAATATCAGGGAAATAGTCTCCTGGATTATCATAGGAATAGTGTCCTTGATCATTATGTTAATAATGTCTTTCGCCATCATGGGAATAGTGTCCTTGATCATCATGGGAAAAGTGTCCTTGATTATCATTGGAATAGTGCCCTTGATCATCATGGAAATAGTGTCCTTTGTTCACCATGGGAACAGTGTCTTTGACCATCATAATTATAGTGTCCTTGAAACTGTCCTTGATCATGGGAATCGTGTCTTTCATCATCAGGGGACAACGTCCTTCATCATCACTACATTGGTATTGGGATGGAAAACAAGAATGTTTTTTTCTATTGGTAGTTCCGTTACGGATGTTTGAAGAAATCTTTTCAATGATCAGTGCCCGTCTCTTCGTTATTATGGATAATGATTAAATAGAATGATTCTACAATTTCATTTTTTTCCAGACCAGGATTTCTTTTCCTTTTTATTTTGATTGACGTACAACATATTAACATTCCAGCATTCCAGTTCCTTGGGATTTGACCATATAAGGAAAGATGCAAAAGTTAGTCATGTCGACAATGATATTTTCATGGATCTGAAATGATTTTTCTATAAGACTTTGCCTGCTGTATTCTCATAGCTTTCTTGTCTGGCTATGGTGGCCTATTTTGGAGAAAAAATGAAATTTCAATTTACCAAAAATAAATGACTCCAAAGTAGCTGATAAACTTTCTGATAGACACTGCAATTATGGTTTCCATCGGATACTCTGCAGTAGGAGATAAAAAATGAGTGACACTGCCGGCATACGGAATAATAAAAATGCATCAGAAAACAGGTCTTATTATGTGGTACTTTATTTCTACGCTGGTTGGAACCAACACTAAGTGTTAATTAGTTTATAACACAGATGTTAGGGATGAAAGAAGAGGTATTATTATGTGGTACTATTTGTCTATGCTGGTTGAAAATAACACTAAGCGGTACTTAGTTTATAACACATATGTTAAGGACTGAAAATCAGGTTTTATTATGTGGTACTATATGTCTATGCTGGGTAGGGAATTACAGTAAGCGGTAATTAGTTTATAACACAGATGTTAGGGACTGATGTAATGAATATGCATACACCTTGGTTCCGCCTCACAGTAATATGATTGGTTTATGTTAGCCATAAATACAGATTGATCTAGACGCCCGTGGGATGACGCCATTGATGAAGCCTATTGCCTACGACTACGACGAGTACCAGTCAATTACGGCTACCTGATAGATTGTACTACTCATTTACAGTAGCCAAAACCACTTAGCTACTTTGAACAAATATATCCCTTTCCAGGACCTATCACGGACTAAAAAACAGGTCTCATTATGTAGTACTATATGTCTATGCTGGGTTGGAAATAACACTAAGTGGTAGTTAGTTTATAACACAGCTGTTAGGGATGAATAAACAGGTCTCATTATGTGGTACTATATGTCTATGCTGAGTTGGGAATAAGTCGCAGTTAGTTTATAACACAGATTTAAAAACTGATGTAATGAACATGCATACAACTGGGGTTCCCCTCACAGTAATATGAATGGCTTCCTTTATTACGGGATAAACTCACTTACTACTTTCATGTTCTTTGACACATATCATCATCCAGTCTTCTGTAGTTTCCATGTATCTTTGAAGGCCAATTTTTGTAGTTTTGTAAGACAGTTCTCGTTGAACTAATCCTCTGTCTCCTTTGGATCTGGACACATGCAGATGACAAACATTGGTATAATGCATGAGGTTGCAGGTGAGAAGCTTTCTCATTTATTATTATGCTTTCTTGGTTATTATTATTATTTTTAGTTAATACATCTATTTTTGTCACCGTAGTGGATATATTATTATTATTAATTTAATTTCCTAAGTCTGACATACAGAATAGTGATAGTGTTGGCATGATAGGTGAACCCATAGAGACACCATTAGTTTGTGTGAATATATTTTCGAAGTAGTCGAAAAGTTTTTTTTAGTTTTATTTTAGAAGGTGAAAGCGAAGGATATTTATAGATATTGTTAATGCTTATAAAATTGAAATGGATTTCTGAAATTAAATTTTGATTGATGCTTTTAATAACTATATGTGATATTTACATTTTATCCATTAGAATAAAAATATTGAATTTTTCATTTTTTACTTCCAAATGCCAGTTATAATAATAATAATAATAATAATAATAATTATTATTATTATTATTATTTGAATAAAGTCTTCATTCGCTTGTCCACACGAGCGGAATAAGGCACAAATGTGAATTCCAGGTGGTAACAAAAATTAATGCAAAAATTATTAATGGCCCGCATAATAAAAACCGTTTAGTCTCCCCAGGCACTTCGCTTTGGTGACATCTCAGGAGTGACTACCTGGGGATGAGTCGCTAGCAATGAGTATATTCTTCTTCGCTCCTTGTCTCCTCAGCACTTAGGCGATCATGGCTCTTTACAGCTTCCTGTCTCTCAATAAATTCTTTCTGTTATTTCTCCTAAACACTGTTCTGCCATCTATTTACTGAAGCTCACAATGTTATGAGTTGTTTTCCTCTGTCTCTCTTGCCTTCAATCTGTGAGTGTCAGATTTTCCAAGCCCTCATTTTTCATTATGTGCCCTAGAAACTTCAATTCTTTCTTCCTGGTGTTAAGTATAGGTTTTCTTTTTGTTTCCATTTTCTTTAAAAAAACTTCGTCTTTGCTTACATGTTTGATCCATGGCATCCTCAGCATCCTTCTGTAGAACCACATTTCTGTTGCTTCAAGTCTCCTCTTCATCTTTGAAGTGATTTTCTAGCAATCACTGCCATACAGGAGGACAAATATCATGTAGTAGTTTAGTACGCTTTTCCTTGTTGCTAGCGACATTTTCTTATCTCTTAGTAATTTGCTTAGCTTTTGGAAAGCATCTTTGGTTATCCCAATATGACTTCGGATTTCAGTGTCACAATTTGCGTCCTGTGTTAAAACACTCTGCACATACTTAAATTTCTGCGCTTGTTTGATTTTGGTATATCCAATTTGCAATTTGCACTTTGACCTTTGGAGTTGATTTTTAACCGTTTTCCTACATTACCTTCTGCAGGAGTTTTCGGAGCTTTCTTACTATGTCTGCTATCAAGGACCCTGAATGGACGATGAAAAACTGGCCGAAGAAAGGACAAACTTATTATTTGTGTATGTTATGTTTAGGGAGGCACTGTGGAATAATGGATAGCAGTTCGGATTGAGGAACCGGAGAGCTGAGTTTGAATTCCATTCGAATCAATTACGTGCTAATACCCTTGGGAAAAGTAAAAATCCTCTTCTCCCCCCAGCAAGACAGACCGGGTTCTATAACCTTGGCCAGCAATTGGTCTACCGTAGAAAGAAATGGCAACCTATTGCGGGAAATATCTACCTCGTCAGTTATGTATCGAAAGATACATGATCGCCTAAGCGTGTATCACGCATGGCACATAACTGACATGTTATGTTTCCTGCTTTGTATCTTGTCCTTCGTGTACAAACTATGGTTCTTAGGCCCTATATGAGAATTGTCATTTAATTGATAGCACTTTTCTTAGTATATGAGATGTTCCTAGTAGGGTGATCTTCTGGGCAACTTAGTATGTTGATGTTACCTGGAACACTGTTAGTAAAATTGTCCATTCCTTTTATCACGAGGCCCAGAGTTCCGATTACTATTGATACAGTCTCAGTCTTCATTCTCCACATCCTGTTAATCTCGATCTCCAAGTCCTTGTATTTGGACAATTTCTCGATAATTTTTATGGAGGACTTTCACTCAGATGATACTGCTATGTCAATAAGCATACACTTCCTGAATTTCTTGTCTTTTATGATAATATCAGGTCTGTTGGCTTTTATTTCCTTGTAAGTTTGAATTGCCATGTCCCAGAGGTTACATCGTTATTTTGAATAACTGTGTCAGGTTGGTGGTCATACCATCTCTCAGGGCTTCGAATTTGTACTTCTTGTATATCTTTCAGTGCACATATGTCGCTACCTTGTTATGTGTGGATATATTCATTTTTTGCCATTTCCGGACATCCTGAGTTAATATGGTCGACAGTCTCATCAAATTTTCCGCATATCCTGCATTTCGGATAAGTTCCAGCCTTGATTACAAGTCTGATAGGATCTGCTTACGATTCTTTGGTTCCGAGCTGCAATAATTAGGCCTTCTGTCCCAGCCTTCAGCCCGGTGCTCCTTAGCCACTGATGTGTTTTCCTTTGGTCCACATCTGCTTCTTTCGTTCTTTTTAGGTATTTGCCATGCAACACCTTGTCCTTCCAGTTTTGTTGCAATTTAATTTGGCCAAGTTGTTTTGCTTTCTGTTTTACTCGTTTGGTGTAGAGGGTATTCGCTTGGTTTTTTGTTGGTAGATTTCAGGTATATTAAGCTGTTTCTTGAAAAGTGCAGATTCTTTGTTGATGGAGTGGATTTGGTGTTTTACTATTTGTAGGAGAGACTCATTGGTTTTTGTGAGGTATGCTTCCACTACGATTGTTGTAGTTTTTAGATTTAATTCAAGTTGGATTAGATGTCGGCCTCCTAAAGCTTTGGGTACGTACAGCCTGTCAACATCTGATTTCGGGTGGCGCATTCTCATTTGGGTAAGCATTTTTCTGGTTTTGGCGTCCAATATTTTAATATCATTCCGCTTCCATTTAATAATGTTGAAGCTGTGGGGTATGTTACTACGGGTAGAGCTAAGGGTGTTGATAGCCTTCATTTTATTGGCACCATTAAGCTGTGTATGTTACTACGGGTAGAGCTAAGGGTGTTGATAGCCTTCATTTTATTGGCACCATTAAGTTCACTTTCCAGTATAAAACGCAATCTCCTATAATATTCTTTTCGGATCATTTTCTTCATAATTTAATATTGTATTCCGTCTCCTTCATTAATTCCTAAGTATGTACGAGGGTCATTCAATAAATAAGGTGAATTTTTCGGTATAAGGACTTCTAATACAGATAGAGGCTTACTTTTTTAATTTTCTTTTTGTTTTACTTCTTTTTCACATGGATTTAATTTCTTTTGCAGATTAAAAAAAAACTTTGAGATTTTTGGCGAGTAACAAAGATGGCCGACCAAGAAGCATGCTCCAGGATTGAACAGCGGTCAGTTATCAAAGTTTTGGTTGCTGAAGGGTGCAAACCAGTTGAAATTCATAGGAGAATGTCAACTGTGTATGGTGCCACATGTTTCAGCCAAAAGAATGTCTACAAGTGGGCTAAATTGTTTAAAGAAGGACGGAGCAGTGTTGAGGATGAAGACAGGCCTGGGAGGCCTACAGAAGTGAGGTCTCCTGAGGTGATCGAATCAGTCAATGCCCTCATTCAGTCTGACAGAAGGGTGACAGTGGATGACATTGCAAGGACTTTGAGCTTATCTGTTGGGACAAACGCAGGGGGTCATCAGTCAGAAGGAGTCATCTTGCATCATGACAATGCAAGGCCTCACACAGCAGCCCAAACGGTGCAGACCATCAACGAGCTGGGCTGGGAACTGCTCCCTCATCCTCCTTACAGCCCAGACCTTGCCCCTTCAGACTTTCACTTGTTTGGTCACTTGAAAGCGTTTACGAGAGGTACAAAGTTTAAAAGTGACGATGAAGTCAAAAGTGTTGTGAGCGACTGGCTGAGACATCAGTACAAAGATTTTTACGCTGAGGGAATACGGAAGCTCGTGGGCAGATGGGAAAAGTCTGTGACAGTGCTGGGTGACTACGTTGAAAAAAAAAGTAAGCTTCTATCTGTATTAGAAGTGCTTATACCGAAAAAATCAACTTATTTATTGAATGAGCCTCGTACCATTTTGATCAAGTTCAATAATGTTGTTTATATCAAGGTCTAAATCTTTAGTTTTCGTTAGTTTACCGCCTTTGAAGTTGGCTTTGGTACATTTGTCGATTCCGAACTCCATCCTAATGTCCTCGCTGAAGGTTTTGACAATGGGGAGTAGGTTTGTTCTGCTGGTTGTCATCATTGGCAAACGTTTTAAGATCATCAATATAAAATAGGTGATTCAGTTTGCCATTCCGTGTCTTGTATCCGTGGCTACTGTTGTTCAGTAGGCAGCTGAGTGACGCTAATGCAAGGCAGAAGAGTAGGGGTGATAATGAATCTCCTTAGAAGATCCCGCTTTTGATGTTGATTGGTCTCGATGTTAATGACCCGTTTGTATTGTTTAGATTTAGTGTCGTCTTCCATTCTTCATGCTTTCTGTTATGAATTTGTCCATTGTGGGGCATACTCTCTATATTTTTAGGCTCTGTGTGTGTGGAACTCTGTTGAATACCTTTCTGTAGTCGATCCACGCTGTCGATAAGATTCTTTTCTTTCTTTTCACCTTTTTCAATATTGTTTTATTGATAATTAGTTGGTCCTTGCACCCGTAACTTCCTCTTTTATTTCCCTTCTGTTCTGCTGCAAGTAATTTTTTCTCAAGGAAGTTGTATGTCCCGTCGGTCATGATAGAAGTGAGGATCTTGTAGATTGTTGGTAGGCAGGTGATGGGCCTATAGTTCTTCGGGTTCTGCGTCTCTTCTGTTTTTGGGAGTAGATATGTGAACCATTTGGGGCATTTTTCGGGGTTAATGATTATATCATTGTAAGCACGTGCGAGGTCTTCGTGATATACTAGATAGGGTTTTTATCCAAAAATTAGATATTTGGTCTATTCCGGGCGCTTTCTAGTTTTTGTTTTTGCAAATCGCAGCGATTGTTTCAGTAATATTGATATCTGTCCATTTTTGGCACTCTATATGTGTGTGTTGTTTCTGTTGTTGCTTGATCCATGAAGCTCTTTCATTGTGCATTTTGCAGTTTTCCCATATCCGACACCAGAACTTCTTGACTTCCTGGATATTACGTGGGTCATTTATCTCTATTTTGTTTTTCCCAGTTCTCGATATAGTTTCTTGGCATTTTCTTTGAAGATTTTATTTTGCCAGAAGAATGTGTTTCTTTTTTTCATAACGTCTGATTCTCCGTGACTTCGCTTGAATTTGTTGTTTCAGCTTCTCTTTAACTTTTGGTACGTCAGTTTTACTCTTTATATCACGGCTTCGTTTCAGTTGTCTCCCTTTTCTTTCTTTCATTTTGAAGCCCTTGTCTACTTCACTTAGAAGTGACAATTGTCCTCGTAGTTTATTTTGGTTTCTATTTTTTCTTTCCAGACTAACATTTTTCTTTTTCGTTTATGTTGTGTTTTTACTTTTTCACCTATTGTTTCTACGATCGTTGCTGAAGCTGCGTATATAAGATGATTCATTTCTCTCAGGTTCATCGGTTGTTCCTTTTCGTCCCTTAATTTTCTAATTGCTTGGTTAGCAAGGTTGATGGTTTCCTTTACTTGACGGTTCTTTCTTACTTTTGGAATTGTCGGCCTTTCTTCGAAAGACATTTACTTTACATTCTCCCAATTATATCGGATGTTTTTTGTCATCTCTGTTTCTCTCATATTCGTCATTATCTTTCTCTATTTGCTTGTATACCTCATAGGGATTATTGCAACTACAACTGGTTTCTATTTGTTCCTCTGCATGTGTCGCCTCTGGGTTGTTGGCATTTAACCCCTCGATGTTAATTGGTAGGATTTCCGTATATATATATATATATATATATATATATATATATATATATATATATATATATACAATACGCAAATCATTCATATGAAAATTGAAACCGCACCACATACTTGATATATATATATACAAGTGAACATTGAAGTCAATACTCAGAGGCGACAAGCTGTTTCATGCTAGACGCAATTGTCTGGTAGTCAACACTCAGAGGCGACATGATGTTTCAAACTAGACGCAATCGTCAGATGGCCCGACGATTGCGTCTAGCATGAAAAAGCTTGTCGCCTCTCAGTGTTGACTTCAATGTTCACTTTTATATCTATATTTACATACGCTCTGTCTCTTATATTGAGCACTTTATCCCATAAATACAGCACACCTTAAAATTATATATATATATATATATATATATATATATATATATATAGTCATCCACACACATGCTTGTTTCGCTGTATCACTGCTCATCAGTGTGTCTAGACTCCCGATTGCTTCAAGCCGGGATCGAAACTCGACCGATTTGCCATCAGTCAGAGCCCTTTCCCCTAAGCTATCGGCGCACGAAAAAGGTAAAATTTTAACGTATCATATATGAAGTGTGTATAAACGCGAGTGACCAAGATGGCTCAATTCGTATTAGCCACTGTTTTGAAATTACCTTTTCTCCAGAGTGCACGATCGAAATGGGAACATAAATAGTTATATATATATATATATATATATATATATATATATATATATATATATATATATATATATATGCACGTTTTGTTGAAAACGACTCGATAATCATGATCGCCTATTTGTTTAAGCAACATGTCATTAAAAATGATATATATTTATATGGATAGACATTAGATTTTAGATACGTAAGTTCTTAGTAATATTAGTATTAATAGTATTATATTTTAAGAGATTTTAGGTGCCAAAATCGATGGTTCTTTACTAGTAGAAAGACATTTTAGGTAGGCAGCTTTTTGTCTTAAAGTGATTGATAACAAAAGGTAAGGCCAGATCGTTAAGAGAATTATATATAGACAGCATATTTTCATTCAAACATGTTCTGTTGAATAATATAGATCTATTATGTCCATGTCTTTTTATAATAATCCTTCCCAGTTCGCTAATCAGTTTCTTGGTGTTAAGATGAAATTCATCAGGGAAGACGCCGTAGTTTTTTCCTACCTAACTACTATCGATCTTATCTAAGATCATCCTCAGGGGTGAATCACAAAGACAACTTACTCACTACAAAGACGCATTCTTGTTTCGATGCGGCTGCATCTCGACTGGTCAGAACCCAAAATGGTTATACAGTGTAACCCGGATATAAGAGAGTTGTCGGGACCGGAGAAGAAGTCTCTTATATCTGGGTTTGGTCTATCATATATACATTAACACAGGCTCTAATTTGGGACCAGAGAAAATCTATCTTATATCCGGGTTTATCTTATATCCGGGTCTCTTATATCCGGGTTACACTGTATATAACATTCAAACATGTTTCATTGAATAATATAGACATATTACGTCTATTTATTTTTATAACAATCCTTTCTAGCTTGATGTTAAGATGAAATGCATCAAGGAATGCGCCGTAGTTTTTGTTAACCCAAGTACTTTCGATCTCCTCCGAGATCATCCTCAGGGGTGACTCGCAAAGACAAGCTTATTTTAATTGTGATCGTTGTGATGGTGATTTTTTTAAAAACACGCATGAACACGCTCTGATATAATTATTTAAAAATTTATCCGTTTTAGCTATGGAATTTTTTGTAAAAAAGTTCCACAGACACAACAAATAAGGGTTCAGAAAGATAAAGAGGTGCTCAACGTTTATAGACACACATGTGTCTCCCAAGGTCTGCAGGTGTTTTGCAAACTTTTCGAAAGATGAAAAATATGGTTGAGCCATTTGGCTCGAGTAGTTGAGGATCAAATGCCACATGTTTCGGTGAGTCGACAGCAAGGCCTACTTTACTGCGTGCGGCAAAGCCACAGTGGCAGGTAAGGCCACACACACACACACACACATATATATATATATATAAATATATATATACATATGATAAAAACAGTTTTACAGTATACTGTCGGTATTTATGGGCAAAAGTGCTCAATATCTCAGGGATAGAGCGTATGTAAATCTCCCGGCCTGAAGATTGCATTCAACCATAAAACAGACTGTCACCACTCTGTATTGACATCACTGCCCACTTTTATATATAAGGTATATTTAGGCAGAAACAATTCTTTGAAACCAAGTTGAATAGAACCATGACACTATTGCTTAATCAAAATGAATTTCGAAAAGTCTACTAATTTTAATTTTGCCCTAAATCAACTGAGTCGAAAGTTGGGAAAACTGTTGGACGGATAGAGCTGGTTGGTGCTGTTTGACAAAACTTGTTTAAATATGGCAGATTCGTTCATCGCGGACGATAAATGAGGGATCAATAAAATAAAGAGGCGCTCAAAATCTATGGACATGCATGCATCTTTTGAGGCTTGCAGGTGTTTTGTAGAGTTTTTGACAGAACATTTCGCTCGAGTGGGTGAGGATCAAATGTCACATGTTTCGGCGAGTCGACAGCAAGGCCTGCTTTACTGCGTGCGACAAAGCCACAGTGGCAGGTAAGGTTAGCATTAAGGCTGCAAACTTGTTTTAATATTTGCACGCTGTTGATCCCAATGTTCAAGTCAACCTCGCTGAAAATATTTGTATAGATAAGAATCAGGACAAACGACAGATCCTTCGCTAAAAGTGGACATTGTAGTCAACACCAAGCAGCGACAGTCTGTGTCATGCTTTAATTCAATCTTCAGGCCATGTGTGCTGTGTCAACAACAAATAATAAAGTAATCAATAGTAAATAGTAAGTAAAAAAGTTAACAAAACCCTATAAAGTAGTCACAAAGCTGCATTCGGATCCACAATTATTTAAACTCTGTAGCACCTAAAATAATTTTAAAAATAACCATTACCGCCTACCTAATAACCGTTAGAATAATACTGTAGGCATAATGCACTATTGACCAGCATATATAAATAGTCGAGTCAGAATATAACACACCTACCATGAAGATTGCGTTGAAGCATGAAACATATTGTCGCATGTTGACCTCAGTGTCCACTTTTATATAGAAAAACTATATTTTTAACACACACACACATACGCGCGCACACACACACACACACACACACACACACACACACACACACATATATATATATATATATATACCAGGTAGCAGCAAAATTGTCCAATTGTTGGATTAAGATTTGAACCGTTGTGTCTTAGAAATGATTAAACATATCTTACTGGAATTTTCCGTAGTTTTTATAGCACTATTAATTACTCTCTAAGCTTAACAGAAGAACCTTGATGAAATCGATCAGAAACGAAAATTAAATATTCATATATATTTGGATCATTTCCAACCTATTCAAGATGATCTTCGCCCTCTCTAATCATCTAAATTTCTATCTTGAGTAACAAGGTGCGTCACAAGTTTTACGAACGATTTCCTTTTAAAGTCTTTTTTCACTGCTCTTTGGATTGTCATAGCTGAAAGTACTCTCTCACGTGCCAAACATTTTATGACTTGAGTTGGATCTTTTCTAATTGGTCTCTTTAGGTCTAAGCTGCAATGATGATTCTTTTTCCTGTTGTGACCTCCGGGGTCTAGTTTTTCTCTCTACTGTTCACTCTTTTTTAAACTTATTCACCGTTCTCTTGATGGTTCTTGAATGGACTTTGAAGATGGAAGCTGAATGAGGGCCTGAATGATATTTTTCCTCTCTCAATTTCTCAGTTGAGGAGATAGTAGGGCTGTTACAAAACGATTTTAACTTGTTCTCTTTCTAGGTGAATAACTCAAAATGTTTGTCAGTGATTCTTACGACAAATGGTGTCACGATGGCTAAATGTCTTATCTAAAAACCTGGGGGGAAAAAAACTCAATTAGTTTAGTGGATTTTTTGTTTTTAAACATTTTGTGCTATGGATAATTATGTTATTACACGATTTGGACAATTTTGCAGTTACACTCATTTGAACAATGATTTGACACTACACAATTTTATTGAAGCTTTCAACAGTACCGATGAAAGCGTCTTAATACTAAAGGCAAATATCTAAGAAAACTTTTGGCTAACGCTTCGTCAGAGATAAATCGATGGTGAAAAGAACTTTTTTTTATTAATCCTAACAAGAACAGCGAAATACACATAGAGGGGGCTAATAGGAAAACAAAATGGCGCTGGATTAAATGATGAAAATCGCTTCTAACAAATTTAGAAACTAATTTAATTTGTAAAAAGGAAAAGAAGGATTTTCTAGTTCACTGTTATCATTCCATTTAATATTGATGCGAGTTTCCTTCCTAACTTTTTGTTTGTGTTAATGTGGAATGCTAACATCTTATGTCATTGTTTTCTGCTTCATTTACATATGCTATCCATTTTAGTTGTTGCTGCTGTTGCAAGTCTTTATGTAATGTGGTTTCCAGTATTTGTTTGTGGTTTTATAGCTCCAATCTCCGAGATCCGACGAAAAGCAGTCGTTCGGGTTAAATGATTTAAAAAAAGCGTATTGAAATATTGAGAAGACCGGCTGTCACTTGATCTCTAGTAGAAAATAACAGTTTTATTATTATTCGAAAATTCCGTAATAATAATAATATTAATAATAACAATAATGTCTTTGCGATTTTGTTATTTGTATGTTTTATTTGATTGTATCATCATTGCAATTCAGCAGATTTACAGAAAACATATCTTAACTGGCGGCAAAAGAGATAAACATTCTGACAATTCAAAAAAATTTGGAACTCTGAATAAAACGAAATAAAATCTAAACTGAAGAATGCGATCAGCAAACAAAAGAAAAGTCGCCATATTTCATATATTTATGCATTTTACAATGTCTAGCGAATTTCTTTGAAGGAGTTATATCATTAAGAAAATAATCATAATTCCATATTCTTCATAAATGGTATTAGATATTGACATGAGACAATCTTGTTTGGCAGTATTATGACATTACCGATTTTAATTGAATTAAAATGAACAAAACCGGGAAAATATCTTCGTATCTCGCGTTCGAAGATAGGGCTTCGCATGTGAGGAAAAGGCCTATTTTATTCAACTTACACCAACAAGATAATCCAAAATGCCAGGAATATATGGGGATTCTGGAATCTTTACTCTCTTTTCTTTCATACTCCTTTTCCACGCGAATACACGACATACTCCTTTTTGATTTCTACCTCATTGTTCAATTCTTTTCATTGTCGCCTTTCGAATTTGCCTTTCTTTTTGCATATTTTCAAAAAAAAAAAAAAAAATGAGACGAGATTCATCAAATTGTCTTTTTCTCCAAATTTTATTCAGATCAAAACAAGTAATTACAATATTTGAATTAGACTTCAGTGTTTAGATAATTTATTTTCTTTTTTGTTTGGTTGAAAAGGAATGTACTCTTTTTTTTATTTCTCTCCTTTATACAGTGGTTTTACGTGTCTACTGATGATTTTATAAAACTGTACACTTTATTACAGATTTATCCCCTTCTCTTCCTATCTATCTATCTATCTATCTATCTATCTATCTATCTCCTTTTATAGCTGAATCTATCTATCTATCTATCTATCTATCTCCTTTTATAGCTGAATCTATCTATCTATCTATCTATCTATCTATCTATCTATCTATCTATCTATCTATCTCCTTTTATAGCTGAATCTATCTATCTATCTATCTATCTATCTATCTATCTATCTATCTCCTTTTATAGCTGAATCTATCTATCTATCTATCTATCTATCTATCTCCTTTTATAGCTGAATCTAT
>OZ038513.1:76696821-76706821 GCA_964036315.1 Acanthosepion esculentum
TATTCACAAATGACGATAGAGAATATAATTCATATAATATTATGTGTATACTGAAAAGTACTCGGCTCGAAAAAAGTCGCCCACTTTCATTTGAACAGATTTAGGAAAGAGTAGTTTGTACTGAAATCTTCTGGACCGCTTTGTATTAATTTCTGTTTGATATTTTTCGCGCCTTTTTCTGTTAAAAATCCCGCCATTTCTGTCGCAGTTTCCCTGAACTATAAAAAATTCAAGGAATGAGACTAGTTTAAAATTAACAATATATTCTGGACAACATAAGTATATTAAAACAGATCCAAGTTCCCAACACATTTTTGCTTCTAACAGAGAAAAAGATAAAAGGACGTGTACAAAAATATAAGTTGTCGTAATGCCTGATATTAACCCCCTTCATTAGAACGTGAGTTATGGGCCTTGAACAGACCTCAAAAAATTTTTTTATCTTGTCAGGCCTGTCGGTTGCGTCCAGCATGAAACAGCCTGTCGCCTGTGAGTGTTGACTTCAATGTTCATTTATATATATATATATATATATATATATATATATATATATATATATATATATATATATATATATGTAAATGCAGACATGAAAACAAATTTTTACTACGTTACTTAAAAATCGAAAACGGAAAAAAATAAAATAAAACAAAAAATAAATAAACAAAATAACAATAAAATAAACAAAATAAATTAACCCAAACAAATTACCAAATCACACCCGTTAGAATAGACGAAATAGAATAAATAAATAAAAAACAAAATCAATGAACCCAAATAAATAAAGTAAATAATAAACAAATTAACAAACCATTATGACCAAAATATTAGTTAGACTGTAAAAATCAAAACAAAAATCGCAAAAATAGCTATAACAGTTAAATAAAGATAAACAAATACTACGTTACTTAAAAGTCGAAAATGGAAAAGAGTAAATAAAAATATACAGTATAATAAATAAATAATAATAACAAGTAAAATAAATAATCTAAATTCATCCAAATAAATAAATAAACTAACAAACCAATCCCGATAAATTAACGGTTACAAAAAAAAAAACAAATAAAGATAATCAATCGAAATAAATACATGAAGTAATAAACAAATTAAAAACTGTTCCCGCCAAAATAAAAGTTAGAATAAACTACTACAATAAACCCCAAAATTGAATAAATAACTTTAAGTATCTTCTCAAACCAAAACAAAACTATTGAATAAGCGATATAAACAATTTTTACTACGTTAATAAAAACACCGATCAAACTAAAAAAAATAAAAATATATATAAGATAAGAAATAAAAATAAAAATAAAATATAAAAATAAATAAAAACAAGCAAAATAATTTAGCCCAAATAAATAAATAAACGACTTCCAGTAAAATAACCGCCAAAATAGACTACCCACAATGCACCACTGACCCGCATACATAAATAGCCGAAAAAAATAACAGCACTCGTGGCCTGACGATTGCATCTAGCATGAAACAGACTGTCGCCTCTAAGTGTTGACTTCAATGTTAACTTTTATATTTACACACGCTCTATCTCTGATATTGAGCACTTTATCCCATAAATATAGCACACTTTAAGACTATATTTCTTCATATATATATATATATATATATATATATATATATATATATTGGCAGACATGTTTTATTGAATAATTTAGACAAGTTTTGTCTACTTATTTTCAATTGGATCTTTCCATATTCACGAACAAGCTTTTTGATGTCATGATGAAAGGAAGAGAAAAAAATTACATGTTTATACATATTATTTATTCCGAGTACTTTCGACATTAGGACAATATCATCATCAGGGTGTTGCTTATTTTAAGACAAATATTGTAGTGTTCATCATTTTAAAAATGATGAACATTACAATATTTGTCTTTAGACAAAATTACTGTGTTCATCTGAAAGTTATTTTTTTTCATTTGTAAAGTGAAGAACGCTGCGTTTAGTGTTGTAAGTATTAAAACTATTAATACAAGCCTCGATATTTTAAACTATCTACATTTTAAAACATTTGTTCAGTATTCATAATTAATTTTATTACGGTTTGTTTTCAATTTTTTAATATAGATGACTTCAAGAATTTTTAGTCTATGTTTCTTATTTTCGTGAAAAATGTAGATGTATTTTCAACAAGATTTTTTCTGAATTGCAAATGTGAACAGGCATGCTGTTGTGAATCTTGTGATATGTATGATGCATCATTCAAATAAAAACTCAACCTGCTAGACAGCCTAGTAGTGGTATGGTCAACTAACGCGTTGTAGAAAACCAGCATTGTATACAAATGTTGGACGCATCATTTAAATAAAAACTCAGCCGACGAGACAAAAGTGGACATTGAAGTCAGCATGGCCTGTGAATTGTTTAATCGAGTTCATCCCAAGCAAGGCAGTAAAGCCACCGAGACGCAAGGGATTACCGGATCGGGAAGAGTTAGAAACAGGAACATTGTTTAGGAGCGAGTACGAAGGAAGAGTAATAACAGAAGATAGCGACTAATATTGCATTTAAAACTTTGCAGATTAAATTTGACTGGAAATCATAGAGCCGGAAAAGTGTTCCACACGCGAGAAGTGGAATAAAAGAAACTGTTTACAGTTACATCTCGACAAATTAACTGTAAATTGGTCAGACCTCGTCCACAGTCTCGTACTGCGCTTTAAATTCAAAGAGTTCTAGGTACCATAGCGAAGAACTCATCCGAACAATTACCATGAAAGTCATTAAAGAAAGGCAAAATGTGGCAACCTTACGACGGTGGGAAACTGACTGAAGTCGCGACGCCAGATCAAGGCCAGTAATATTGCTGATTATTCTTTGGATTTTATCAAGATCTAGACAGTTAGCAGGAACACCGGGCCATATGTGGCAGCAATATTCTACTCATGGACGAATGGTAGACATATAGATATATAAGATATCTGGAGAGAAAAGTCGCGTAGCACGACACGGTGAACCAACTTTTCTGGCAGCTGACCTAGAAATGGATTCAATATAGGCTTTACACTTCATCTCAGCCGAGAATGTTAGACGAAGAAGGCGCAGCGAGTCGCTCTCCTGTTGGTTAGCATCAACCATACTGATGGAAGGCAGAGAGAGAGTGTTCTGTAAAATGATTAATTGAGAGCAATTTAGTTTTTGGTAGCGTTAAACTTAACAAGCCCTCCTTTTCCCCAGTTAACAACCGACTGACGGTGGTTTTGGATATCAGCTGCCATTTTGATCTTATCAAACTGATGAGACTTACTATCGGGACAGGAGTAAATGGTTAGGCAATCAGCGTAGATATAAAGTCGAGAGTAGATGACATCGCGAAGGTCATTAATGGAAATGAAAAACAAAGTAGAACCAAGGGCGGGGCCGTGAGGGGCCTTTATTAGTACGGAATTATCTAGACGAAGGGACGTTAAGGGTAATTTCCGGAGATTTTAATTTTCAACTTGTGGCAAAGAGTTCTATTCCAAATTTTGTCGAAGGCTTTTGAGGTGTACAAAGCTACAGTCTACGTTTCAGCATGCTTATCTTGAGCATTATCAGGGATTCTTTTTCATCGCGTTTTCTGCACTTCTTTTGTGTCAACTAAACGCAGTTACCGACAATATGTTGCACATTTTCAGTTGTTTTCCCACACAGCCTGTGGAATAGGCGAAGTTGATTTTGCACTTTCTTTTATAAGATCAACACTGCACTCAAACTGAACACTGGGTCTTGATCTGATAATTATTGACACCAGAAATTAGAAATTACAAACACCAAAGATGGAATGTGCACATTCGTTAGGACGAAAGGAACTGGAAGGATGGCTGTTCAGGATTTACTTTCATTTCCCGATTCGATAGGAAAGATTGCATCAGTTAAAGAATTTGTCCACAGACATTGCAACTTTTCAGCTTGTGCACCAGACCAGTATATCCCAAAAAAACGGGAATTTTTGAAGTGCGTATTGCCAGACAATGAGCAATGGCAACATTGCGAGACAGTGACCTTGAGCAAGTAAACATTTCGCCATTTTAGTAACGAGAATGAAATTCACAGTATCCCAACTGAGATGTTGCAGCAGTCAATGAGGAATCTCAACAGCAGATTTCAAGAATGCATTCGTACAGGAGGACGCCATCTACAGGACGTAATTTAAAAAAAATGTAAATTCCATCATTGTTTCTTAAATGGCATGTTTTAAGGTTTCAATTACTATGGATTAAATATTTTTCTTCCATCACTCTTGGTTTTATTGGATTGTTAAAAAGTTCCCGTTTTTTTGTGTCACCCTGTATTATGCTGAGTCAAAAATAATTTCCGATTTGATTTATCAACTTTACTCTTTTCAAAATTGGTGCCTTACGTCGATGACCCAAAAGGACTAGAGTCGCGTGTATATTTTGCAATGGAGTATGGAGATGGCGAATTGGCGAGCTTTGGCCTGAAGGCGAATCGGGCAGCACTTCGTGTGGACGGAAATGGTGGTGTTGCTTTTGTAGTCATTTTATTGGCTAGTTCTTGGCGTTCATTGGCTGAGCGATGGTGGTCATGTTCTTAAAATCACGGTAAACACTCATTCCAAAGGGAGACCCGTTTTTAGCGACAGGAGTAGCTTACCCGAGATTGGGAGACGCTGATAGCATTTGTGGAATTGATTTTGCCTATTGGACTGTGTACCATTGGAGTGATATATAGTTTTTTTTGTGTACTTCTGACCAATTCTCACCCAAAAATAAAATCGGTAGATCTTGATGCGAAAAACTTTTCGGAGAAATCTTGAATCTGGTGCTTCAGCAAAGAAAGTTTTCGCCATCAAAGTGTTTTGCAGCGATCAAAAAATGTGCAAGGTTAGGTAAATATGGCGGGGGATGGTAGAACAGACGAATTAATTTCTCCAATTTTTTTCCTTGTGTTGTTCTGCTGTATGTGGTTTTGTGTTGTCATCCTCTGTGTACGCTGCCACTAGCGTGCAAAAAGTAAGGTATGTTAATATACTCCAAATTTGTTCTTAACTCTCACGTACAATTATCAGATCATTGTAAACGTTTCTGCTCAATTTTCATTGTTAATATAAAATGCCCTTAACTTGATACTGGTGCTTGTTTTGGTAATTATTTCCGGTGTGAAAGTTTGCATCGTCCACTTGCGAGTCTTGTGAGACTTTGTTGAATGTTGACGTTTTGTCCACAAATGAATGAATTAAAGACGGCGGATGAAAAATTGCACTTTCACCATATTTTGCTCTGTAAGCGTCGGAAGTGTAACCAAAAAGAACGAAAAAACATTCGGAAGGTTTATTTGGATCGTACTCCATCACTTCGGACGTTAAAAAAAAATGGTTTGGCAGATTTCGTCACGGTGATTTTAACCTAAACGATCAACCACACCCCGGGCGACCTTCTGCGTTGATGAAGACGTTCTGCTTGTCGTCGTGGAGAACAAGCCGGAGCTTTTGATGGAAGAGATGGCTAAGAATTTGAAAATCTGTATCGCAACTGTATTTCGCTATTTGAAGAGACTGAAGAAAAACGGCCGATTTTTGCAAATCGAAAAGGTGTCATTTCCACCAAGACAACGCAAGTTTGCATCTTACAAAACAGACTTTACAAAAGCTTAAAGACTTGAAATGTTAAACCCCGCAGAACGCACTGATTTCTATTGAGTTAGTTGCTTCAGCATTTCACTTGTTCTATTTTTTATAGATTTAACTTACAAAAGTTTGACTCTGTACAGCCAGTCGAAAACTACCTCACAACCTTCTTCCAACCAAAAAACACGGAATTTCTCCGAAAATGGTATCAACAAGCTTGTAGAACGATTCTAGGCTGTTGTTAAAACAACGGAGACTCTGTATCTGACTGATAAATGCTTCTTTGTTTTTAATTGGGCACAAGCTGTGGGAAATAATCAAATAGTTGTTAGGATGAAGCATTCGTCATTACAATTGATTCCCAGAAACGGAAAAATACTTATGACTTAAGCTAATAAAATAAAACCTAGTTTTGCATATTTTAATTTTTGAAACTTATAAATTCATTTTTCAATTTTATCGATCTTTTAAAATAAAATCGTTTTGATATCTTTTCAATATCTGTCTATATTTCTGAGATGAAGTATTGAACTTATTTACAATATTTACATTGTTCGGAATGTTGTCCTCATTTTTGCTGCCATATTCACGATCTTTCGACCGTTGTACGCTCCGGCCTTCTTCAGCGTCTGTCTATATTTCTGAGATGAAGTACTGAACTCATTTACAATATTTACATTGTTCGGAATGTTGTCCTCATTTTTGCTGCCATATTCACGATCTTTCGACCGTTGTACGCTCCGGCCTTCTTCAGCGTCTGTCTATATTTCTGAGATGAAGTACTGAACTCATTTACAATATTTACATTGTTCGGAATGTTGTCCTCATTTTTGCTGCCATATTCACGATCTTTCGACCGTTGTACGCTCCGGCCTTCTTCAGCGTCTGTCTATATTTCTGAGATGAAGTACTGAACTCATTTACAATATTTACATTGTTCAGAAAGTTGTCCTCATTTTTGTTGCCATATTCACGGTCATTCGGTCGTTGTACACTCCGAACTTCTTCAGCTGATTGGAATTTCGAATCGAAAACTTTATTTCGTTCACTGGGGTAGATTGTTCTAGTTCCACCTGCCACACCTCTTCCGGATCTCTCAGTATTAGTTATTTCCCTTTCACTCAAATCGTCAAGTTGTTGTTCACCTCCCCTGTAGCCGAGTATTGAACTCATAACATTTTGGGTCACGTCACTGGATTGCTTCAATCAACTGCAGGAACACTGTAAAGCCGTAATTAGAGGGGAAATAGAAAAATCAGGCGTGGCTGATTATTTATGGAGGGAAAATGAGATCACCGCCCCCATGGGATAAGGTTGAAATAGTAGATCGAGAAAATCACTGGACAAATATGAAAACTTAAGGAATCAGCACATATGCTAGGCCACAAAAATATGCTAAGTCGGCCAAGCATAGAAATGAATACAATATGGGAACCAGTAAAAAGGAGAACTATGATCTCTGGTAAAAAATAGTTTCTGAGACATTAGGTTTATAAGTGCCAAAATCCATACACGGATGTTCTCAAGGACACATGTCGCAGTGGATAAAAGCATTAGTTGAAGTAATCCAGTGATTTGACCCAAAGAATTTTGAGTTCGATACCTAGCCACAGCAGAGGTGAACAACAACTTGGAAAGTTGAGTTAAAGGGAGATAATTGAGATAACCGGAAGAGGTATGACACGTGGAACTAGAACAATCTACCGCGGTATAATAATGATAATAAAGGGTTCGAATCGAAATTCCAATCACCTGAAGAAGGCCAGAGCATACACCGACTGAAAGGTCATGAAGATGGCAACAAAGATGAAGACATCAGTCCGAACACTGCCAATAAAATCTTTTGTTCACTATTTACATTATTCGGACTATTGTCGCCATTTTTGTTGTCATATTTATCACAACGTTGTACGCTCCGGCCTTCTTCAGGTGGTCAGAATGTCGAACTGAACTCTTTACTTCGCTTGCTGAAGTAGACTGTTCTAGTTCCACGTGCGATGTCTAATGGATGTCAGTTATCAGTTATCTCTTGTTAATTCCCCTCTCCAAGTTCTCCACTGCCTTAACCAGGTATTGAACTCACAAGTCTCTGAAGAAGGCCGGAGTGTACAACTGCCGAAACGTTGTGATAAATATGGCAACAAAGATGAGGACGATAGTCTGAACAATGTAAATAGTGTACATAATACCTCATCTCAGAAATATAGAGAGATGCTGAAAAGCCGAAACGTTGTGATAAATATGGCAACAAAGATGAGGACGATAGTCTGAACAATGTAAATAGTGTACATAATACCTCATCACAGAAATATAGACAGATGCAGAAAGGCCGAAACGTTGTAATAAATATGGCGACAAAGATGAGGATAGTAGTCCGAATTATATAAATAGTGTACATAATAACTCATCTCAGGAATATAGACAGAATCTTTTGTTGTTTTTCATTTTCATTCATGTTATCAAAACCTAAAAGAACACTAAACACGATACAGAGCGCTGTAAAGTAGATAGTACTTATTCTACTAATATTACCAGGGTTATAACAGTCGTTCTGGGATTCATTTGATACTAGAATTCATTAATTTTGATTTAGTTCATACGGGAGGTATTCCAGGAAATTGATGCTAATAAAGACCTTTGTGCCGGTGTGTGCAAGAGTGTCCACTATCGACTGGAGGAGTGTGTGAAGGCAAACAATTTAAACATTTGACGGATTGATATGTTTATCATTGAAATGTTTATTATTGAAATGTTTATTATTGATATGTTTATTATTGATATGTTTATTATTGAAATGTTTATTATTGAAATGTTTAATATTGATATGTTTATTATTGAAATGTTTATTATTGAAATGTTTATTATTGATATGTTTATTATTGATATGTTTATTATTGAAATGCTTATTATTGATATGTTTATTATTGAAATGTTTAATATTGATGTTTATTATTGATATGATTATTATTGAAATGTTTATTATTGAGATGTTTATTATTGATATGTTTATTATTGAAATGTTTATTATTGAAATGTTTAATATTGATATGTTTATTATTGAAATGTTTATTATTGATATGTTTATTATTGAAATGTTTATTATTGAAATGTTTATTATTGAAATGTTTATTATTGATATGTTTATTATTGATGTTTATTATTGAAATGTTTATTATTGATATGTTTATTATTGATATGTTTATTATGGATATGTTTAATATTGACATGTTTATTATTGATATGTTTATTATTGAAATGTTTATTATTGACATTTTTAATATTGATATTTTTATTATTGATATGTTTATTGTTGAAATGTTTATTATTGAAATGTTTAATATTGATATGTTATTGATATGTTTTGTGTGCACGTTTTGGTTTTCGTTACTGTATACCTACTTTTGCAAAAAGAATTAATGCTATATCTATAATATTTTAAATGTGGTGTTTGAAATTTCCACGGTGATAATGCCGTGATAATCGTCTGGATAAGTGATAAATGCTTTTGAATATCTTGCGTTTCACAAATGAAAACACCGTGGTCTTGAAGCAAATCTAGGCAAAGTTTTACAAAACTGTTTATTACCGTAATATTTGATTTACGTTTTGACCGGCAGCTGGACAGAAATGATAAATGTGTGGCCCATAAGAACTGAAATGAAATAAGAAAAAAATATACATTATCGAAACAGCTGATTGTAAAGTTGTCAAGCACTTGACAAATAAGGCATCTGCTTTTGACGCTGAAGTAAAAGAAATATGCAAAAATATCTCAAATAATCGGAATAACTTATCTTGTTAAACATTTGACAAATGAGGCGAAAATATTACGAACCTGTCGAAGGAAATCTAAAGAAACGTTAGCAAAACCGAAAATTATTGGAACATTACAGATTAATAGGGTCAAGTTGTAAGATTAAATATTATGTTTGTTTCTGATCCAAAGGAAAATGAATGAAATTCTGGGTTATAGGAGAATCTGAAATATGAAGAATGATTGAATAGAAAACATTTTGATAATTTAATAGAAAACATTCATTTATTAAGATATTTCTGAATTGAAATTCTGTTCTCATCATACGTCTGTCCAGAAGTCTGATGCGTTTTGAGTCTAGTGACATCAGCTGTGTTAAGATTTCTTAGTGACATTCGAACTGAATCCCAAAGATCAAATGAAAGACTTCTCAAATTTATTATTAAAAAATTTCTCACATTTTTAACTTCAAAACGGTAGGGGTTTGCGGCGTGTGTCTATTAGTGTTCTTCTAGACGCGCGCACGAGCGTAGCGTAACTACCATTTTACCTAGACCATCGGCTATTAATATATAAGATTAGTTTCGGATAATCCAAAAATCGGTTCGCATAGCTTTTATAATTTTAAGAATTGGTTCGCTCGAACCGGTGCGAAA
>OZ038513.1:76711821-76752214 GCA_964036315.1 Acanthosepion esculentum
AAAGCAACAGTGAGAGAGTAGAAGGAGAGAGGGAGAAAAGAAGAGAAAGCAACAGTGAGAGAGTAGAAGGAGAGAAGTAGAAAAGAAGAGAAAGCAACAGTGAGAGAGTAGAAGGAGAGAGGGAGAAAAGAAGAGAAAGCAACAGTGAGAGAGTAGAAGGAGAGAGGGAGAAAAGAAGAGAAAGCAACAGTGAGAGAGTAGAAGGAGAGAAGTAGAAAAGAAGAGAAAGCAACAGTGAGAGAGTAGACGGAGAGAAGTAGAAAAGAAGAGAAAGCAACAGTGAGAGAGTAGAAGGAGAGAAGTAGAAAAGAAGAGAAAGCAACAGTGAGAGAGTAGAAGGAGAGAGGGAGAAAAGAAGAGAAAGCCACAGTGAGAGATTAGAAGGAGAGAGGGTGAAAAGAAGAGAAAGCAACAGTGAGAGAGTAGAAGGAGAGAGGGAGAAAAGAAGAGAAAGCAACAGTGAGAGAGTAGAAGGAGAGAAGTAGAAAAGAAGAGAAAGCAACAGTGAGAGAGTAGAAGGAGAGAGGGAGAAAAGAAGAGAAAGCAACAGTGAGAGAGTAGAAGGAGAGAGGGAGAAAAGAAGAGAAAGCAACAGTGAGAGAGTAGAAGGAGAGAGGGAGAAAAGAAGAGAAAGCAACAGTGAGAGAGTAGAAGGAGAGAGGGAGAAAAGAAGAGAAAGCAACAGTGAGAGAGTAGAAGGAGAGAGGGAGAAAAGAAGAGAAAGCAACAGTGAGAGAGTAGAAGGAGAGAAGTAGAAAAGAAGAGAAAGCAACAGTGAGAGAGTAGAAGGAGAGAGGGAGAAAAGAAGAGAAAGCAACAGTGAGAGAGTAGAAGGAGAGAAGTAGAAAAGAAGAGAAAGCAACAGCGAGAGAGTAGAAGGAGAGAGGGAGAAAAGAAGAGAAAGCAACAGTGAGAGAGTAGAAGGAGAGAAGTAGAAAAGAAGAGAAAGCAACAGTGAGAGAGTAGAAGGAGAGATGGAGAAAAGAAGAGAAAGCAACAGTGAGAGAGTAGAAGGAGAGAGGGAGAAAAGAAGAGAAAGCAACAGTGAGAGAGTAGAAGGAGAGAGGGAGAAAAAAAGAGAAAGCAACAGTGAGAGAGTAGAAGGAGAGAGGGAGAAAAGAAGAGAAAGCAACAGTGAGAGAGTAGAAAGAGAGAGGGAGAAAAGAAGAGAAAGCAACAGTGAGAGAGTAGAAGGAGAGAAGTAGAAAAGAAGAGAAAGCAACAGTGAGAGAGTAGAAGGAGAGAGGGAGAAAAGAAGAGAAAGCAAAAGTGAAAGAGTAGAAGGAGAGAGGGAGAAAAGAAGAGAAATCAACAGTGAGAGAGTAGAAGGAGAGAGGGAGAAAAGAAGAGAAAGCAACAGTGAGAAAGTAGAAAGAGAGAGGGAGAAAAGAAGAGAAAGCAACAGTGAGAGAGTAGAAGGAGAGAGGGAGAAAAGAAGAGAAAGCAACAGTGAGAGAGTAGAAAGAGAGAGGGAGAAAAGAAGAGAAAGCAACAGTGAGAGAGTAGAAGGAGAGAGGGAGAAAAAAGAGAAAGCAACAGTGAGAGAGTAGAAGGAGAGAGGGAGAAAAGAAGAGAAAGCAACAGTGAGAGAGTAGAAAGAGAGAGGGAGAAAAGAAGAGAAAGCAACAGTGAGAGAGTAGAAGGAGAGAAGTAGAAAAGAAGAGAAAGCAACAGTGAGAGAGTAGAAGGAGAGAGGGAGAAAAGAAGAGAAAGCAACAGTGAGAGAGTAAAAGGAGAGAGGGAGAAAAGAAGAGAAAGCAACAGTGAGAGAGTAGAAGGAGAGAGGGAGAAAAGAAGAGAAAGCAACAGTGAGAGAGTAGAAGGAGAGAAGTAGAAAAGAAGAGAAAGCCACAGTGAGAGAGTAGAAGGAGAGAGGGAGAAAAGAAGAGAAAGCAACAGTGAGAGAGTAGAAAGAGAGAGGGAGAAAAGAAGAGAAAGCAACAGTGAGAGAGTAGAAGGAGAGAGGGAGAAAAGAAGAGAAAGCAACAGTGAGAGAGTAGAAAGAGAGAGGGAGAAAAGAAGAGAAAGCAACAGTGAGAGAGTAGAAGGAGAGAGGGAGAAAAAAAGAGAAAGCAACAGTGAGAGAGTAGAAGGAGAGAGGGAGAAAAGAAGAGAAAGCAACAGTGAGAGAGTAGAAAGAGAGAGGGAGAAAAGAAGAGAAAGCAACAGTGAGAGAGTAGAAGGAGAGAAGTAGAAAAGAAGAGAAAGCAACAGTGAGAGAGTAGAAGGAGAGAGGGAGAAAAGAAGAGAAAACAACAGTGAGAGAGTAAAAGGAGAGAGGGAGAAAAGAAGAGAAAGCAACAGTGAGAGAGTAGAAGGAGAGAGGGAGAAAAGAAGAGAAAGCAACAGTGAGAGAGTAGAAGGAGAGAAGTAGAAAAGAAGAGAAAGCCACAGTGAGAGAGTAGAAGGAGAGAGGGAGAAAAGAAGAGAAAGCAACAGTGAGAGAGTAAAAGGAGAGAGGGAGAAAAGAAGAGAAAGCAACAGTGAGAGAGTAGAAGGAGAGAGGGAGAAAAGAAGAGAAAGCAACAGTGAGAGAGTAGAAGGAGAGAGGGAGAAAAGAAGAGAAAGCAACAGTGAGAGAGTAGAAGGAGAGAGGGAGAAAAGAAGAGAAAGCAACAGTGAGAGAGTAGAAGGAGAGAAGTAGAAAAGAAGAGAAAGCAACAGCGAGAGAGTAGAAGGAGAGAGGGAGAAAAGAAGAGAAAGCAACAGTGAGAGAGTAGAAGGAGAGAAGTAGAAAAGAAGAGAAAGCAACAGTGAGAGAGTAGAAGGAGAGAGGGAGAAAAAAAGAGAAAGCAACAGTGAGAGAGTAGAAGGAGAGAGGGAGAAAAGAAGAGAAAGCAACAGTGAGAGAGTAGAAGGAGAGAGGGAGAAAAAAAGAGAAAGCAACAGTGAGAGAGTAGAAGGAGAGAAGTAGAAAAGAAGAGAAAGCAACAGTGAGAGAGTAGAAGGAGAGAGGGAGAAAAGAAGAGAAAGCAACAGTGAGAGAGTAGAAGGAGAGAAGTAGAAAAGAAGAGAAAGCAACAGTGAGAGAGTAGAAGGAGAGAGGGAGAAAAGAAGAGAAAGCAACAGTGAAAGAGTAGAAGGAGAGAGGGAGAAAAGAAGAGAAAGCCACAGTGAGAGAGTAGAAGGAGAGAGGGAGAAAAGAAGAGAAAGCAACAGTGAGAGAGTAGAAAGAGACAGGGAGAAAAGAAGAGAAAGCAACAGTGAGAGAGTAGAAGGAGAGAGGGAGAAAAGAAGAGAAAGCAACAGTGAGAGAGTAGAAAGAGAGAGGGAGAAAAGAAGAGAAAGCAACAGTGAGAGAGTAGAAGGAGAGAGGGAGAAAAAAAGAGAAAGCAACAGTGAGAGAGTAGAAGGAGAGAGGGAGAAAAGAAGAGAAAGCAACAGTGAGAGAGTAGAAGGAGAGAAGTAGAAAAGAAGAGAAAGCAACAGTGAGAGAGTAGAAGGAGAGAAGTAGAAAAGAAGAGAAAGCAACAGTGAGAGAGTAGAAGAAGAGAGGGAGAAAAGAAGAGAAAGCAACAGTGAGAGAGTAGAAGGAGAGAAGTAGAAGAGAAGAGAAAGCCACAGTGAGAGAGTAGAAGGAGAAAAGTAGAAAAGAAGAGAAAGCAACAGTGAGAGAGTAGAAGGAGAGAAGTAGAAAAGAAGAGAAAGCCACAGTGAGAGAGTAGAAGGAGAGAAGTAGAAAAGAAGAGGAAGCAACAGTGAGAGAGTAGAAGGAGAGAAGTAGAAAAGAAGAGAAAGCAACAGTGAGAGAGTAGAAGGAGAGAGGGAGAAAAGAAGACAAAGCAACTGTGAGAGAGTAGAAGGAGAGAAGTAGAAAAGAAGAGAAAGCAACAGTGAGAGAGTAGAAGGAGAGAGGGAGAAAAGAAGAGAAAGCAACAGTGAGAGAGTAGAAGGAGAGAAGTAGAAAAGAAGAGAAAGCAACAGTGAGAGAGTAGAAGGAGAGAAGTAGAAAAGAAGAGAAAGCAACAGTGAGAGAGTAGAAAGAGAGAAGTAGAAGAGAAGAGAAAGCCACAGTGAGAGAGTAGAAGGAGAGAAGTAGAAAAGAAGAGAAAGCCACAGTGAGAGAGTAGAAGGAGAGAAGTAGAAAAGAAGAGAAAGCAACAGCGAGAGAGTAGAAGGAGAGAGGGAGAAAAGAAGAGAAAGCAACAGTGAGAGAGTAGAAGGAGAGAAGTAGAAAAGAAGAGAAAGCAACAGTGAGAGAGTAGAAGGAGAGAGGGAGAAAAGAAGAGAAAGCAACAGTGAGAGAGTAGAAGGAGAGAGGGAGAAAAGAAGAGAAAGCAACAGTGAGAGAGTAGAAGGAGAGAGGGAGAAAAGAAGAGAAAGCAACAGTGAGAGAGTAGAAGGAGAGAGGGAGAAAAGAAGAGAAAGCAACAGTGAGAGAGTAGAAGGAGAGAGGGAGAAAAGAAGAGAAAGCAACAGTGAGAGAGTAGAAGGAGAGAGGGAGAAAAGAAGAGAAAGCAACAGTGAGAGAGTAGAAGGAGAGAAGTAGAAAAGAAGAGAAAGCAACAGTGAGAGAGTAGAAGGAGAGAGGGAGAAAAGAAGAGAAAGCAACAGTGAGAGAGTAGAAGGAGAGAAGTAGAAAAGAAGAGAAAGCAACAGCGAGAGAGTAGAAGGAGAGAGGGAGAAAAGAAGAGAAAGCAACAGTGAGAGAGTAGAAGGAGAGAAGTAGAAAAGAAGAGAAAGCAACAGTGAGAGAGTAGAAGGAGAGAGGGAGAAAAGAAGAGAAAGCAACAGTGAGAGAGTAGAAGGAGAGAGGGAGAAAAGAAGAGAAAGCAACAGTGAGAGAGTAGAAGGAGAGAAGTAGAAAAGAAGAGAAAGCAACAGTGAGAGAGTAGAAGGAGAGAGGGAGAAAAGAAGAGAAAGCAACAGTGAGAGAGTAGAAGGAGAGTAGTAGAAAAGAAGAGAAAGCAACAGTGAGAGAGTATATGGAGAGAAGTAGAAAAGTAGAGAAAGCAACAGTGAGAGAGTAGAAGGAGAGAAGTAGAAAAGAAGAGAAAGCAACAGCGAGAGAGTAGAAGGAGAGAGGGAGAAAAGAAGAGAAAGCAACAGTGAGAGAGTAGAAGGAGAGAAGTAGAAAAGAAGAGAAAGCAACAGTGAGAGAGTAGAAGGAGAGAGGGAGAAAAGAAGAGAAAGCAACAGTGAGAGAGTAGAAGGAGGGAGGGAGAAAAGAAGAGAAAGCAACAGTGAGAGAGTAGAAGGAGAGAAGTAGAAAAGAAGAGAAAGCAACAGTGAGAGAGTAGAAGGAGAGAAGTAGAAAAGAAGAGAAAGCAACAGTGAGAGAGTAGAAGGACAGTGGGAGAAAAGAAGAGAAAGCCACAGTGAGAGATTAGAAGGAGAGAGGGTGAAAAGAAGAGAAAGCAACAGTGAGAGAGTAGAAGGAGAGAGGGAGAAAAGAAGAGAAAGCAACAGTGAGAAAGTAGAAAGAGAGAGGGAGAAAAGAAGAGAAAGCAACAGTGAGAGAGTAGAAGGAGAGAGGGAGAAAAGAAGAGAAAGCAACAGTGAGAGAGTAGAAGGAGAGTGGGAGAAAAGAAGAGAAAGCAACAGTGAGAGAGTAGAAGGAGAGAAGTAGAAAAGAAGAGAAAGCAACAGTGAGAGAGTAGAAAGAGAGAGGGAGAAAAGAAGAGAAAGCCACAGTGAGAGAGTAGAAGGAGAGAGGGAGAAAAGAAGAGAAAGCAACAGTGAGAGAGTAGAAGGAGAGAAGTAGAAAAGAAGAGAAAGCAACAGTGAGAGAGTAGAAGGAGAGAGGGAGAAAAGAAGAGAAAGCAACAGTGAGAGAGTAGAAGGAGAGCGGGAGAAAAGAAGAGAAAGCCACAGTGAGAGAGTAGAAGGAGAGAGGGAGAAAAGAAGAGAAAGCAACAGTGAGAGAGTAGAAAGAGAGAGGGAGAAAAGAAGAGAAAGCAACAGTGAGAGAGTAGAAGGAGAGAGGGAGAAAAGAAGAGAAAGCAACAGTGAGAGAGTAGAAAGAGAGAGGGAGAAAAGAAGAGAAAGCAACAGTGAGAGAGTAGAAGGAGAGAGGGAGAAAAAAAGAGAAAGCAACAGTGAGAGAGTAGAAGGAGAGAGGGAGAAAAGAAGAGAAAGCAACAGTGAGAGAGTAGAAAGAGAGAGGGAGAAAAGAAGAGAAAGCAACAGTGAGAGAGTAGAAGGAGAGAAGTAGAAAAGAAGAGAAAGCAACAGTGAGAGAGTAGAAGGAGAGAGGGAGAAAAGAAGAGAAAACAACAGTGAGAGAGTAAAAGGAGAGAGGGAGAAAAGAAGAGAAAGCAACAGTGAGAGAGTAGAAGGAGAGAGGGAGAAAAGAAGAGAAAGCAACAGTGAGAGAGTAGAAGGAGAGAAGTAGAAAAGAAGAGAAAGCCACAGTGAGAGAGTAGAAGGAGAGAGGGAGAAAAGAAGAGAAAGCAACAGTGAGAGAGTAGAAAGAGAGAGGGAGAAAAGAAGAGAAAGCAACAGTGAGAGAGTAGAAGGAGAGAGGGAGAAAAGAAGAGAAAGCAACAGTGAGAAAGTAGAAAGAGAGAGGGAGAAAAGAAGAGAAAGCAACAGTGATAGAGTAGAAGGAGAGAGGGAGAAAAGAAGAGAAAGCAACAGTGAGAGAGTAGAAAGAGAGAGGGAGAAAAGAAGAGAAAGCAACAGTGAGAGAGTAGAAGGAGAGAGGGAGAAAAAAAGAGAAAGCAACAGTGAGAGAGTAGAAGGAGAGAGGGAGAAAAGAAGAGAAAGCAACAGTGAGAGAGTAGAAAGAGAGAGGGAGAAAAGAAGAGAAAGCAACAGTGAGAGAGTAGAAGGAGAGAAGTAGAAAAGAAGAGAAAGCAACAGTGAGAGAGTAGAAGGAGAGAGGGAGAAAAGAAGAGAAAACAACAGTGAGAGAGTAAAAGGAGAGAGGGAGAAAAGAAGAGAAAGCAACAGTGAGAGAGTAGAAGGAGAGAGGGAGAAAAGAAGAGAAAGCAACAGTGAGAGAGTAGAAGGAGAGAGGGAGAAAAGAAGAGAAAGCAACAGTGAGAGAGTAGAAGGAGAGAGGGAGAAAAGAAGAGAAAGCAACAGTGAGAGAGTAGAAGGAGAGAGGGAGAAAAGAAGAGAAAGCAACAGTGAGAGAGTAGAAGGAGAGAGGGAGAAAAGAAGAGAAAGCAACAGTGAGAGAGTAGAAGGAGAGAGGGAGAAAAGAAGAGAAAGCAACAGTGAGAGAGTAGAAGGAGAGAGGGAGAAAAGAAGAGAAAGCAACAGTGAGAGAGTAGAAGGAGAGAGGGAGAAAAGAAGAGAAAGCAACAGTGAGAGAGTAGAAGGAGAGAGGGAGAAAAGAAGAGAAAGCAACAGTGAGAGAGTAGAAGGAGAGAGGGAGAAAAGAAGAGAAAGCAACAGTGAGAGAGTAGAAGGAGAGAGGGAGAAAAGAAGAGAAAGCAACAGTGAGAGAGTAGAAGGAGAGAGGGAGAAAAGAAGAGAAAGCAACAGTGAGAGAGTAGAAGGAGAGAGGGAGAAAAGAAGAGAAAGCAACAGTGAGAGAGTAGAAGGAGAGAGGGAGAAAAGAAGAGAAAGCAACAGTGAGAGAGTAGAAGGAGAGAGGGAGAAAAGAAGAGAAAGCAACAGTGAGAGAGTAGAAGGAGAGAGGGAGAAAAGAAGAGAAAGCAACAGTGAGAGAGTAGAAGGAGAGAGGGAGAAAAGAAGAGAAAGCAACAGTGAGAGAGTAGAAGGAGAGAGGGAGAAAAGAAGAGAAAGCAACAGTGAGAGAGTAGAAGGAGAGAGGGAGAAAAGAAGAGAAAGCAACAGTGAGAGAGTAGAAGGAGAGAGGGAGAAAAGAAGATAAAGCAACAGTGAGAGAGTAGAAGGAGAGAGGGAGAAAAGAAGATAAAGCAACAGTGAGAGAGTAGAAGGAGAGAGGGAGAAAAGAAGAGAAAGCAACAGTGAGAGAGTAGAAGGGGAGAGGGAGAAAAGAAGAGAAAGCAACAGTGAAAGAGTAGAAGGAGAGAGGGAGAAAAGAAGAGAAAGCAACAGTGAGAGACTAGAAGGAGAGAGGGAGAAAAGAAGAGAAAGCAACAGTGAGAGAGTAGAAGGAGAGAAGTAGAAAAGAAGATAAAGCAACAGTGAGAGAGTAGAAGGAGAGAAGTAGAAAAGAAGAGAAAGAAACAGTGAGAGAGTAGAAGGAGAGAGGGAGAAAAGAAGAGAAAGCAACAGTGAGAGACTAGAAGGAGAGAGGGTGAAAAGAAGAGAAAGCCACAGTGAGAGAGTAGAAGGAGAGAGGGAGAAAAGAAGAGAAAGCCACAGTGAGAGAGTAGAAGGAGAGAGGGAGAAAAGAAGAGAAAGCAACAGTGAGAGAGTAGAAGGAGAGAGGGAGAAAAGAAGAGAAAGCAACAGTGAGAGAGTAGAAGGAGAGAGGGAGAAAAGAAGAGAAAGCAACAGTGAGAGAGTAGAAGGAGAGAGGGAGAAAAGAAGAGAAAGCAACAGTGAGAGAGTAGAAGGAGAGAGGGAGAAAAGAAGAGAAAGCAACAGTGAGAGAGTAGAAGGAGAGAGGGAGAAAAGAAGAGAAAGCAACAGTGAGAGAGTAGAAGGAGAGAGGGAGAAAAGAAGAGAAAGCAACAGTGAGAGAGTAGAAGGAGAGAGGGAGAAAAGAAGAGAAAGCAACAGTGAGAGAGTAGAAGGAGAGAGGGAGAAAAGAAGAGAAAGCAACAGTGAGAGAGTAGAAGGAGAGAGGGAGAAAAGAAGAGAAAGCAACAGTGAGAGAGTAGAAGGAGAGAGGGAGAAAAGAAGAGAAAGCAACAGTGAGAGAGTAGAAGGAGAGAGGGAGAAAAGAAGAGAAAGCAACAGTGAGAGAGTAGAAGGAGAGAGGGAGAAAAGAAGAGAAAGCAACAGTGAGAGAGTAGAAGGAGAGAGGGAGAAAAGAAGAGAAAGCAACAGTGAGAGAGTAGAAGGAGAGAGGGAGAAAAGAAGAGAAAGCAACAGTGAGAGAGTAGAAGGAGAGAGGGAGAAAAGAAGAGAAAGCAACAGTGAGAGAGTAGAAGGAGAGAGGGAGAAAAGAAGAGAAAGCAACAGTGAGAGAGTAGAAGGAGAGAGGGAGAAAAGAAGAGAAAGCAACAGTGAGAGAGTAGAAGGAGAGAGGGAGAAAAGAAGAGAAAGCAACAGTGAGAGAGTAGAAGGAGAGAGGGAGAAAAGAAGAGAAAGCAACAGTGAGAGAGTAGAAGGAGAGAGGGAGAAAAGAAGAGAAAGCAACAGTGAGAGAGTAGAAGGAGAGAGGGAGAAAAGAAGAGAAAGCAACAGTGAGAGAGTAGAAGGAGAGAGGGAGAAAAGAAGATAAAGCAACAGTGAGAGAGTAGAAGGAGAGAGGGAGAAAAGAAGATAAAGCAACAGTGAGAGAGTAGAAGGAGAGAGGGAGAAAAGAAGAGAAAGCAACAGTGAGAGAGTAGAAGGGGAGAGGGAGAAAAGAAGAGAAAGCAACAGTGAAAGAGTAGAAGGAGAGAGGGAGAAAAGAAGAGAAAGCAACAGTGAGAGACTAGAAGGAGAGAGGGAGAAAAGAAGAGAAAGCAACAGTGAGAGAGTAGAAGGAGAGAAGTAGAAAAGAAGATAAAGCAACAGTGAGAGAGTAGAAGGAGAGAAGTAGAAAAGAAGAGAAAGAAACAGTGAGAGAGTAGAAGGAGAGAGGGAGAAAAGAAGAGAAAGCAACAGTGAGAGACTAGAAGGAGAGAGGGTGAAAAGAAGAGAAAGCCACAGTGAGAGAGTAGAAGGAGAGAGGGAGAAAAGAAGAGAAAGCCACAGTGAGAGAGTAGAAGGAGAGAGGGAGAAAAGAAGAGAAAGCAACAGTGAGAGAGTAGAAGGAGAGAGGGAGAAAAGAAGAGAAAGCAACAGTGAGAGAGTAGAAGGAGAGAGGGAGAAAAGAAGAGAAAGCAACAGTGAGAGAGTAGAAGGAGAGAGGGAGAAAAGAAGAGAAAGCAACAGTGAGAGAGTAGAAGGAGAGAGGGAGAAAAGAAGAGAAAGCAACAGTGAGAGAGTAGAAGGAGAGAGGGAGAAAAGAAGAGAAAGCAACAGTGAGAGAGTAGAAGGAGAGAGGGAGAAAAGAAGAGAAAGCAACAGTGAGAGAGTAGAAGGAGAGAGGGAGAAAAGAAGAGAAAGCAACAGTGAGAGAGTAGAAGGAGAGAGGGAGAAAAGAAGAGAAAGCAACAGTGAGAGAGTAGAAGGAGAGAGGGAGAAAAGAAGAGAAAGCAACAGTGAGAGAGTAGAAGGAGAGAGGGAGAAAAGAAGAGAAAGCAACAGTGAGAGAGTAGAAGGAGAGAGGGAGAAAAGAAGAGAAAGCAACAGTGAGAGAGTAGAAGGAGAGAGGGAGAAAAGAAGAGAAAGCAACAGTGAGAGAGTAGAAGGAGAGAGGGAGAAAAGAAGAGAAAGCAACAGTGAGAGAGTAGAAGGAGAGAGGGAGAAAAGAAGAGAAAGCAACAGTGAGAGAGTAGAAGGAGAGAGGGAGAAAAGAAGAGAAAGCAACAGTGAGAGAGTAGAAGGAGAGAGGGAGAAAAGAAGAGAAAGCAACAGTGAGAGAGTAGAAGGAGAGAGGGAGAAAAGAAGAGAAAGCAACAGTGAGAGAGTAGAAGGAGAGAGGGAGAAAAGAAGAGAAAGCAACAGTGAGAGAGTAGAAGGAGAGAGGGAGAAAAGAAGAGAAAGCAACAGTGAGAGAGTAGAAGGAGAGAGGGAGAAAAGAAGAGAAAGCAACAGTGAGAGAGTAGAAGGAGAGAGGGAGAAAAGAAGAGAAAGCAACAGTGAGAGAGTAGAAGGAGAGAGGGAGAAAAGAAGAGAAAGCAACAGTGAGAGAGTAGAAGGAGAGAGGGAGAAAAGAAGAGAAAGCAACAGTGAGAGAGTAGAAGGAGAGAGGGAGAAAAGAAGAGAAAGCAACAGTGAGAGAGTAGAAGGAGAGAGGGAGAAAAGAAGAGAAAGCAACAGTGAGAGAGTAGAAGGAGAGAGGGAGAAAAGAAGAGAAAGCAACAGTGAGAGAGTAGAAGGAGAGAGGGAGAAAAGAAATGAAATCAATCGTGAGAGATTAGAAAAGAAAAGCAGAAATAAAAAGGAGAAAAGAAGGGTAGGCGAGAGGAAGAGAATAAAAGGAGAGAGGGAGAAAAGAAGTTAAAACAACAGTGAGAGAGTGCAAAAGCAAGATATGTAATAGAGAGCGAGACGTAGAAGAAGAAAAGAAAGGAACGTAATAGAGAGAGAGAGAGGGAGAGAGAAAGAGAAGAAATCTAGGGAACGCAATAGTGAGAGAGAAGAAATGAAAGAAAAGTATTTTATATATATATAGAGAGAGAGAGGGAGAGAGAGAGCGAGAGAGAGAGAGAGAGTAGAAAAGAACGGAATGCAATAGTAAGAGAGTGGAAGGACGGAAGAACAAAAGAAGAGAAAACAATAATGAAAGAGATGAAAAGAAATGTAGAAAGGAATGGAAAGCAATAATGAGAGAGTTGAAAAGTAAATTAGAATAAAAGGGAAAGTAAGAGAGAGAGAGAGAGAGAGAGAGAGAGAGAGAGAGAGAGAGAGAGAGAGAGAGAGTAGAAAAGAAGGGAAAGCAGTAGCGAGAGAGTAGAAAATTATGAACAGAAGAAATAACCACGACATTCTACACGTGCACATGCACACAAGTACAGGCCTACACACACACACACACACACACACACACACACACACACACACACACACACATACAAAGCATAAAATATGGGTGATGAATATAACATCAATCACCTAAGTGACAAATTTTATATTTTTAATAATCATATATATATATATATATATATATATATATATATATATATATATATATACACCATCGTTATCCATGTATAATATGCTTTAATCCATAATTGCGCATCCCTAAAATTGTGCTGAAGGTGTGGGAAAATGATTCTACTCTCGCATAATACGCACCCCTTGTTTGGTAATCAAACCCTATAAATTGAACCTCTCCAATTTCATTACGGCCAGCGTTTCCTACTCTTATTAAAATAAAAATGCTTTTAATATTGTTCGAATTTAGTTTTGTGATAATTCTTATTTCATTTTAAATTTGTAAGTATTGTTAGGTATGATTGTATTTGACGCCATTATGGGGGCCGCAATCGCCGAATGTCAAATGGCAAATCGTCGTATGTTTGCGGTCAGTAGTCATTTCGCAACTCAAATCGACCAATGAAACGGCAATTTTTCAAAGATTTTTTTGTAGCTGTGCATAATGCGCAGCCGTAATTTTGCTTATTATTTTTTGAAATAAATGCGTATTATACATAGGGAATTACGGTATATATATATATATATATATATATATATATATATATCGATTGAGGTGCATCAATTAAGTGGAAAATGCAATTAGTATAAAACACAATGCTAGCGATGAACATAAGTAGAAATAAAGAAGAATAAAAGACAGAAAGAGTAAGAGAAATATAAATAATAGTAGATAGAAAGAGAGAGAGAGGGATGGAGAGAGAGAGAGAGAAACAGACAGACAGACAGACGAGAGAAAAGAAGAACAAAGAAAGAAAGAAAGAAAGAGAGACGTAGATAGGAATAAAACGAGAAGGATAGATAGATAGATAGATAGATAGATAGATAGAGAGAGAGAGACAGAAACAGACAGACAGACAGACGAGAGAAAAGAAGAACAAAGAAAGAAAGAAAGAAAGAGAGACGTAGATAGGAATAAAACGAGAAGGATAGATAGATAGATAGATAGAGAGAGAGAGAGAGAGAGAGAGAGAGAGAGAGAGAGAGAGAGAGAGAGAGAGAGAAACAGACAGACAGACAGACGAGAAAAAAGAAGAACAAAGAAAGAAAGAAAGAAAGAGAGACGTAGATAGGAATAAAACGAGAAGGATAGATAGATAGATAGATAGATAGATAGATAGAGAGAGAGAGAGAGAGAGAGAGAGAGAGAGAGAAACAGACAGACAGACAGACGAGAGAAAAGAAGAACAAAGAAAGAAAGAAAGAAAGAGAGACGTAGATAGGAATAAAACGAGAAGGATAGATAGATAGATAGATAGATAGATAGATAGATAGATAGATAGAGAGAGAGAGAGAGAGAGGGACAGAAACAGACAGACAGATAGACGAGAGAAAAGAAGAACAAAGAAAGAAAGAAAGAAAGAGAGACGTAGATAGGAATAAAACGAGAAGGATAGATAGATAGATAGATAGATAGATAGATAGATAGATAGAAAGAGAAAGAGAGAGAGAGACAGAAACAGACAGACAGATAGACGAGAGAAAAGAAGAACAAAGAAAGAATTAAAGAAAGAAAGAAAGAAAGAGAGACGTACATAGGAATAAAACGAGAAGGATAAATAGATAGATAGATAGATAGATAGATAGAGAGAGAGACAGAGAGAGACAGAAAGAAATATGAATATAAAATATGTTGAGGGATCGAAGTAGAGGCATAGAAAGAGAGAGAGTGAGAGAAAGGTAAAAAGAAAAAGAGAAAAATATAGATATAAAGAAACAGATAGGATATAGAAAAAGAGAGAAAGAGATATAGACAGACAGAGAGAAATGCAGGTAGATAAGCAGACAAATATAGATAGAAAGATACAGATAGAAAAAAAAGAGAGACAGAGAAAGAGTAAGATGGAGAGATAGAAACCGTATCGTTTTGGAAGTGGGGAATAGATTCAAGAGAAAGGAAAGATAGAGAGAAAAATGCGATATCATAGTAAACGATCTTGTGACCGAAGATGTCGGCCATTTTGTTGAATTTACCTCTCAGAAATGCAATTTACCCACCCATTGTCTTTCGCTTTCCTCACTTTTTAAAAAACTTTTCTTTAACCATTCTCTTTTAATTGCATTATTATTTGCCATCGTTCTGGCATACTATTCTTATATATACATCTAATCCTTCATTCGTGTTTCTTTAACGTTTTATTTCGTTTTTTTTTTCATTCTAACTCTCTATTTCGTTTTTAATGTAAGTTGTTTCTCCTCAATTTTCTTTCGTCGTTTTTCTTTTTCTTTTTTTCTTATTTGCTTCTCCTCACCTTCTTTCTCCCTTTTCTCAATCTTTCCTTCTTTTTTTTCTCGGCTTCTTCTCTTTTCAACCATTTTCGCTGTAAAGCTTTTCCGCCTGTCGATCTTGCCTTCGCCTTTTTTCCAGCTTCTGCTATTTCTTTTCAAAAGTCGCCGCCTCTATCCCAGTTCTTTCTCCGCAGATATCCTTTCGACAATCGAAAATCCACGATCGTGTTCAACTTCCTCTTCGTTCTCTTTTCCCCTGGATCATCTTTCTTTTCTTCTCCCTTCGAGCTGGAAAGCTATGGTGCCTATACTTAGAATGGTTTTAAATATTCTTTGCAAGATTTCCTTTCCATTTTCTGATCTTTTCTTGAAAAAATCCATTTGTGTGACATCACTTTTTCCATCGCATCAAACGTCATTATATTACTTGACTCCTTGATTTAAGGTCGCAAATGGAACATTTAACAGGAAAATCAATCAATGTACACTGCGTCCATATATATATATATATATATATATATATATATATATATATATATATATATATATATATCTATATATATATATATATATTTATGTAGTACATCTAAAATAAAAGAAATATCCTATATTCATATTAATATGTATCTTCCGCATTAATATATATTTTTACATACAGTTTTACATATACATAGGAATAATTTGCACATGAATGTGCAATATGTAAGTATACGAAGAGGTGTTGAAAAGATCTCGGCTCAACGTAAAATCTGACTAAATGACCAACATCAGAATTATTCTAAATAGCTTCTTTCACTTAAAGCGAGGCAATAAAGCCACCAAGACACAAGGGTTACTGAGTATGAAGAATAAAAGAAGAGGAATCAAGAAGACAGTAGATAATGATTGACAAAGCATTGTAATTTGACGAGGGATACACGACAAGTGCGTGAAAAGAATCTGTTAGCATAGAACTTACGGTTACATCTATAGCCAAATCAACAGTAAAATGTTAGCTAATCTAGTACTGTGCTTAAATTCGTAAATTCTAGACACCATAGGTCAAAGTTCATCAGAACAATTACCACGGAAGTATTTATAGAAAAGACACAGGGAAGCTACGTTATGGCAGTGCGACAGTGACTGAAGCTGAGATGACAGGTGAGGACGAATAACATTGCAGATTCTTCTTTGGATTTTATTATCTTTAAATATATAGCAAAAACCAGACCATATGTGGCAGCAATATTCAAATCATAGACTAATAATAAATAATAAAAAAAAAAAAATATTGGAGCTAGAGGCAAATGACAGCGAGCCCCAACAGACACTCACGCTGTTTACACAGGGAGGGCCTGCGGGACCCGATGTAAATCGACTCCAGCACCTTTAGATGAAATGAAGAGTGTGAACGGGACAACTCGGTGAACCAATCGACACTAAATTTAGCCGCGCACCTTCTGTTCTTTAATAGATGCTCACAAATGGCTGAACTGTAGGTGTTCGGGACGAGTCCATCAGACGGCAGGGTATGGTTCCTGATTTTTGCGGGAGCGTGTTGCTTAATTCGCATGTCCATCGTTGTGTTGTCCTCCCTTGTAGTTGGCACCGCAACTACAATCATATTGATAGATAACGGAATTCATTTGGTGAGGAGGATTAATTTGGTATTATTTGCCTCTAGCTCCAATTCCCCCCCCTCACACTCATTTCCTTTTCCATTGCATATTCTGTTTTTTTAATTACATTAAAATCTCCCGCAGAAGCCTGAAGAGCGGGAGCGAAACCGGTTGCTTCCCTTTTTATTCTTTGCTTTAGTATTTTAATATGTCTAGTAATATTAAGCGTAACACCTTCATTTCAGTTATAAAATTTTGTACCTACAAAAATATCTTTAAATATATATATATATATATAATCATTTATTCGAAAATTATAACGGGTATGACGGTAAACTGCATCCGCGTCCATGGGTATGACGGTAAATTGCATCCGCGTCCATGGGTATGACGGTAAATACTGGGTACGGCGATAAACTATGTTCAACAGAAAGGCCGTTTTTGAAAAAATAAGGTTGTCGGCTATACGTTTTTGGAAAAATAGAATTACCAGCTGTGCATTTTCGAAGGAATAATGTTGCCAGCAGTGAGTTTTTGAAAAACGATATTACCAACTATACGTCTTTAAAAAAATAATATTGCCAGCTATACGTTTTTGGAAAAATATTACCAGCTGTACGTTTTTGGAAAATAATATTGCCAGCTATACATTTGAATGTTTCCAGCAATCCATTTTTGAAAACCAAATATTTCCAGCAATCCATTTTTGAAAACCAAATATTTCCAGCAATCCATTTTTGAAAACCAAATGTTTCCAGCAATACATTTTTGAAAACCAAATATTTCCAGCAATCCATTTTTGAAAACCAAATGTTTCCAGCAATACATTTTTGAAAACCAAATGTTTCCAGCAATACATTTTTGAAATCCAAATGTTTCCAGCAGTTTATTTTTGAAAACCAAATGTTTCCAGCAATACAGTTTTGAAAACCAAATGTTTCCACTGCAATACAGTTTTGAAAACCAAATGTTTCCAGCAATACAGTTTTGAAAACCAAATGTTGCCAGCAATACATTTTTGAAAACCAAATGAAAGTCACTGAAAATCATTTTCGACATAAAATGACCACTAAGGTTGGAATGTCGTTAAACAAAACAACTAAACCAAACCAAATCATCGAAAATTGTAACATAAAAATGTTATAAAATCACTACAAAAAAGCCATTTTGTTTCAACACGTCTGGTGTCTTCTCAAGTGATGGTGTTGAATATAGAATAAGACTCTTTATTCTATATTCAACACAATCACTATGTTATAATTTTCGAATAAATGATTATATTTGCTCTACTCTGTATTGAACACTCTTTTAAGAATAGTATTTGTTGGATATTTGAATTTATTCCGTATACACCAACCCTATATATATATATATATATATATATATATATATATATATATATATATATATATATAGTGTCTGCCAAAACATGTATACACACTTCAGGTAAGAAAAACTTGTCTTTCGTAGTTTTACCTATGGTGGACCCTAAGAGATGTGACGTATCACAGGAAACCGACTCCACTGGCGGCCCTTAAAGAAGAAATTGAAAATGCACGTGCATCAATCCCACTGGACACTCTGACCAGCGTTGTCCAAGCAGTATTTCACCGTACTAGTAAATGTCTGGAAGCTAAAGGCCACCATTTTGAGCATCCGTCGAGATAATAAAATAAAAGAATCAATGGAGAGTCATGCTCGCCTACGTGTTGAAGTATTTTAAAATAGACAGGTAGATACAGGTCCGTTTTATAATAGTAAAAAAAAGTAGACATAGGTCCAGTTTAATCTAGAATCAAAAAAATAAATAGAGGCCTAATTTATACTTGAGTCAGACAAGTAGAGAAAGGTCCGGGTTTTGTCGACAGTCAAAATGTCAACATTAGTCTCTTTTACCCTCTAGTCAAAAAGGTAGACAAAATCTTCTAACTTAACCTAGATTCAAAATGGTGGACATAGGTCAGGTTTATATTTGTATGAAAAGTTAGACCTTGGCCATATTTACACTTAAGTAAAAAAAAACATAGATATAGTTGTAGTTTACACGAGGGACAAAAAGGAAGGCATTGATCAGGTTTATGCCGAATGTATCCACTCGGAAGGTAGCCAATTTGGGCTGGGGGTAGAGGTATTCACTCTTTTCAAAAGTTCAAAGCTACCATAAGCTACAAACGACGCAAAACATTCCTGCCTGAATTTCTTGGATTGACGAGTTATCATTATTTGTATTCAAACTAATAAAACCATATCTTTGTTTCTACTATCAACACATTTCGGTCTTTGGCCTTTGAAGCTTTCTTCGGTTTTTCGACTTGAGCGACCTTCAGAGAATTTCGAACTGAATTTATTTAATCTTTAGGGCGTGGGGTAGATTATCTTGTTTCGCTGTTCATGTCTAGTACTCCGATAAATACAGCTCGTCCGGTTTCCACCGAATACTATCCAGCTCAGGGATTGAACTTACATGTCACCAACTTCCCGAAGCAACGCTTTAACTCTATTGTATCATCGTACAATTCTGCACTTAGAACTTGGAGCCTTAAAATTAATGTTCCTCTTTCCTGCCTGCTGCTGACTGAGCTACTTCTGCTGCTGTCACACTTGACTGCATTGGCCGCCGCTTCTGCTTCTTACTGCTCTTGCTACTACCGAAACATAACATTTCCTTTCTTTATTTATTAATGATTAACACATTTTTATTTTTATTTTAGTCCAACTAAGGAATCCCTCATAACCTTTTATATGCGCCGATTGTTTTAGTGTTCTTTAGTATTTTTACTTTATTTTTTATTTTTGTTACAGTAAAGTTCATCCTGTACAAGGCCCGAGGGTCACTCGCGGTAGAAGTTTACGTTAAGAGGTAATTTATACGTACATAAGAGGGGAAGATAACGGTTAACTCTAGACGGGAAAATATGCTCTTGTTGTTCGCTCAAAGAAGTTGTTCGAATGCAACTTACATCTCTCGATGATGGAAAACGGAGGGAATGTCGGTGGTATGACACAACAAGCGGTATGACGGGTCCTAGTGGTGAACGTTTGACGTAGCGGAACCAAAGATGGTACTTGGTCTGAGCACTTTCCGTGGAACTAGCGATAGAGCATTGAGAGGCTTGTCGCATCCCTCCTGTGGGAGAGAGGTTGGAGGGTTGAAAAATAATTTGTCACCCACAAAGACTCAGAGACGCTTTTGAACTTTATGAAGACAGTTCCTCCCAGATATGACGACAGTGCTCCATTCTCGGCTTTATCTGGCTCTTGTAAATGGTAGAGGATGGCGTGAGGAGTCAGGTACTCACCGCAGCGGTACAGGGAGGCAACCATCTTACCTGCATCTTCAGTGGTGAATCGTATGTACGAGTCCCATTTGAGGTCAAATGTGATTTTGAGGCCCAGCATTCTCTGAAGACATGGTGCCTCCTCGACGTGACATCCGTTCATCACGATTGGGGGTAGTTCGCTGCCTGAATGGCGGTGGTGGAATGTAAGTAGTTTGGTTTTCGAGGCTTTGAATGTGACCAGACAGTTTTTTCCCGCTTGGGAGTTCGTGCTAGATCAAAAGAGAGGTCAGCTGCCAATCTCTGATCGTCAAGAGTTTTGGAGGTGCGCCCCCTATATCGTCGTATCATCGGCATAGATGAGTATAAAATATCCAGAGTGTGAGTTCAATACCTGGTTAAGGCGGTGGAGAACTTAGAGAGGGGAATTAACAGGAGATAACTGATAACTGACATCCATTAGACATGGAACGTGGAACTAGAATAGTCTACCCCAGCGAACGAAATAAAGAGTTCAGCTCGACATCCCAACCACCTGAAGAAGGCCGGAGCGTACAACGCCCGAAACGTTGTGATAAATATGGCAACAAAAATGAGGATGATAGTCCGAGAAATGTAAATAGTATAACAAAACTTATTATCCAATAATGAGGAATAAAGCGTGACACGGAATTAGAACTGGAATAGGACAAATAAGTGCGGATTCATTAGCGACACTGGAAAAACAAATGCGATATTCATACTCACAACAACAGAATGATAATAAAATCAAACAAAAAAGTAAGTATATCTGCCTGCTAGGGAGGATTTTATAATCGAGAATACCTTTCAGTGATGTTGTGTCCGCACTTTTCTCTTTATACATGATCAACCATGTCTGATTTCATTGTCACACTCCTAATTATGGCTTTCCTATGCTCTTCCAGTCTAAAATTACCAACGATCTACAGCAAAAAATGATAAAGGACGTTTCTATGATTAAAAAATCCTATAAAATAGTCATCAAAGCAGATAAGACGGGTAACCATTACAAATTCGATGGAGACATGTACCAGGAAGCCATTAATAAAGAAGTTAATAATATTTACAAAGAGTCACCCAATAACTGGGAAAATAACATCAAAATAGCCACGAAACTTAAAATTGATGATAGGATCAACAAATTCCACCACCAACAAGCTTTTATCACAGTTAAAGATCATAAGGAAAATCCCCTAAACATCCCTCAATACCTATGACTCAACCCAGTCAAAAGTAATATCAGTAAAATCAGCAAGAACATCCTTGAAAGAGTATGTAAATACACCAACAACGTTCTAGGAATTAACCAGTAGCACAAAACACCTGAAGCCATAGAATGGTTTATTGATATAAAAAGGAAGACCATCACCGAGAATCTGTCGGACATAAATCTAACAATAAATTACTGTCCTATTAGCGATCATGAAATAAATACCACAAAGCAGGCACTAAAACCTATACTAATCCATAATGGTTATCCGTGGACCAAAAAAGTAACCCGGAACGTTGGAATTTTATTATTATGGCAACTGAGATTTATTTTCGACATGAAGGACACCGGACTCTATAGAGATGACGGTGTCATTTTCCTCCGTAAAACTAGCCCACGAAATATAGACCGATTGAGAAAGGAACTAATAAAATTTTTTGTTAAATATCACGAAGTAAATATTACCACCACCACCAATGCTAAAGTGTTCAACTTTCTCGATGTAAACTTAGACGTGAATAATTAAAAAGAAATACACAAAGAATCTCTATAACCATAGATACGACAGTAAAGAATGAAACCTCCACGATAATATTCAAGATAATTTACATAAATCAGTCCAAGTTAGATTATCCATCAACTTCAGCAATAAGGAAATATTTGATGATAATAAAGTTAAATATATAAAGGCTTTAGAACTAAATTATCATAAAGTTAATTTAGGGTATGTTGAAATAAACAAGGTAAAAATAAGTAGAAGCACCAAAACCGTAACAGTACATGGTTTAATCCACATTTAACCGTAAAACTGATACCGGAAGAATTTTTACTAAATTTAATTCATAAACATTTAACCATTTACCAAAATTAAAAATATATGTAAATTCTTCTAAAAATAAATGAAACTGCCAAAAATATACGAGATCTATCACTTAAACAATAATATTGTATACCAAGCGAACATACATTCCGGTAACGCTGTTAAATTTTATTTTGATTCCGCGGAAAATCTTTGGAAATTTCGTTTTTACCATCATCGAATGACCGTAAGTAATTTAAAATATAAAAACAGCACCGCTCTCTCCAAATAATTCTGACAATTAAAAAATGAGGGAATCTCTCCATCAATCAACTGGGAAATTATATCTAGAGCTAAGGAATTAAATGCAATTTAGGTTTAACTGAAAAACTGCTTATCTTAAAATACTTAAATAACCATAGATTATTAAACAAGAGAAATGAACTGATGTTTACATGTAGTCATAAAAATAAATATCTGCTTAAATACGTTGATCCAGATTATTTTTTATAATTTTTAATGTAAATTACTATTTATTTATTTTGAAATTAATTTATGTTTTTGTTTAAATAAGAATAAGTAATTTTAATTAATTTTTTGTTAATTTAAAAAAATATTAAATATAAATATTCACCACTCAAAAACATATTTTTTAAATTTTCTTTTTTACATGCATACGGCTGTGATACATGTGTCTGGTATAACCTTATCAGACTCGGTGTCGTGAAGGGTACATTGGGTTTCGTATATTTGTACTAAGGCGTCACCTTATTGGTGTGCAGTTCTCTCACTCAGTAATAATAATAATAATAATAATAATAATAATAATAATAATAATAATAATAATATTCTGTCAGTGTGTATTGTGTAGTCCTGTTACAATTCTATGGGACTACACAATACACACTGACAGAACAATCAAAGCCAACCGCCCAGACATTGTTATTAAAGACCACAAACAAAATAAGTGCCTCCTTATTGATATGGCAGTCCCTGCAGACTGCAATGTGTCTTTGAAGATATTCGAAAAGCTGTCAAAATACAAGGACCTTGAAATAGAAATCTCAAAAATGTGGCATATGGGGACATCAACAATCCCTGTTGTAGTTGGAGCCCTTGGACTGGTTCGAAAAGATTCCAGTAGGCTGATTGAAGGGATCCCTGGAAGTCCATGCCTCAAAGAGATACAAAAAATTGTTCTGACAAGTACAGCCCACACTTTACGAAGGGCTTTATCTATGTAATTATTTTTTATTTTATTTTATTTTTATATTTTTTTTTTTTTTTTTTTGCAGTGGAAAGTGTCATGATGCCATTTCTAACCTTAGGTCCCTGGGCGGGACCCGGAAAGAAATGTGTAAACGCCAGATATCAAAGGAAATAATAATAATAATAATAATAATTATTATTATTTCTTATTGACATAGAAGTCCCTGCAGATTGTAATGTATCTTTCTTTGAAGTTTTTCAGAAATCTATCAAAATGCAAGGATCTTGAAGCGGATATCTAAAAAATGTGGCACATTAGAACATCAATAATTCCAGTTGTAGTTGAAGCCCTCGGGTTGATTGGAAAATATTCCGATGGACTCATTGAAGGGACATCTGGTTGCCCATGCCGTACAGAAATACAAAGAAATTGTACTCACAAGTACAGCTCAACACATTACGAAGAGCTTTAGCTATGTAAAATCTGTGATCTTACAAAAATGATGAGTGGAAAATGTCATGAAGCCATTTCTGACCTTAGATCACTGGTTGGGACCCGGAAGATAATGTGTATGCAACATAAACTGAAGGAAATAATAATAATAATAATAATAATAATAATAATAATAATAATAATAATAATAATGAAAAGAAGAAGAAGAAGAAGAAGAAGAAGAAGAAGAAGAAGAAGAAGAAGAAGAAGAAGAAGAAGAAGAAGAAGAAGAAGAAGAGGGGGAGTAGGAGGAGGAGGAGGAGAAGAAGAAGAAGAGGAGAAGAAGAAGAAGAAGAAGAAGAAGAAGAAGAAGAAGAAGAAGAAGAAGAAGAAGAAGAGGAGAAGAAAAAGAAGAAGAAGAAGAAGAGGAGAAGAAGAAGAGGAGGAGAAGAAAAAGAAGAAGAAGAAGAAGAGGAGAAGAAGAAGAGGAGGAGGAGGAGAAGAAGAAGAAGAAGAAGAAGAAGAAGAAGAAGAAGAAGAAGAAGAAGAAGAAGAAGAAGAAGAAGAAGAAGAAGAAGAAGAAGTGAGAAAAGGAATGGACAATTTTACTAACAGTGTCCTAGGTAACATCAACATACAGGTTGCCCAGAAGATCGCCCTACTAGGAACATCCCATATATTAAGAAAAGTGCTATCAATTAAATGACAATTCTCCTATAGAGCCTAAGGATCATAGTTTGAACTCGACTCTACAGGATACAAAACAGGAAACACAACATGCACAAGTAATAATAATAATAATAATAATAATAATAATAATAATAATAACAACATGTTGCAAAAATGGCGGATCAGCAGAATCAATTAAAAACGTTCATGATGAATCAGCAGAAGTAGAAAACAATTATGAAGAAAGTGATTTTAGACTAAAGCGAATCTCGTCAGATTCATTTAAAAAAAAAACGAAAAACTCAATAAAAGGAAACGAAGTAAATCAAAGTAACATGGAAGTAATAATTGACAAAAAAAGATCAATCAGTTCGATCCCTGAAAAGGATGGAAGAAGATTAAAAAATTCAAATAGACAGAAATAAACGACTGCGGCAGATTCACTTTGACAAACGCACTCGCTTAATACACCCAACGTAACTTAATATATAAAAAGGAAATCATTTCATATACTAAACGGAAATTTATTTATTCTACATAAATCATTTAATATTTTCAATGGACATCATTTCATTTGTTCAACTTAAATCATTTAATATATTCAATGGACATCATTCAATTTATTCAACATAAATCGTTTAATATCTTCAACGGACATCATTTAATATATTTTTAAAGACGTATTGTCATTCATTTTAATGCCAACATGAGATACAATTCTCTTAGGTGTGACATTGCATTTCATTTAACTTTGAACTTCGTTAATTACTGTCGGTCATTGGGCGTGTCCTTGTACACAGTACAGATTCCTCATCCAAACGAGGGTCATACATTTTCGTATGCGATTTCTGTGATGGAGTATCCTCTTTGTCTTCTGGTGCAACTGGCTTTTTTGAAGGACACTGAATGAACAGTATATTCTGTATGGACGCACATTTTTTAGTTTATTGTTTATTCAATACAAGGCCCAAGAGTAACTCAATGTAGAGTGTTACTGTGTCTTCTTGTATGAGCGTAATAGAAAAGACAAAAAGTGAAGTTCATGGGACAATGCAAGAAATATAACGATTAGACTGAGACATGAAGAGATGAAGATGATAGAGATTAGGAAAACATCCTGTCGGAAGTTTTTGTTCCACAAAGCAGCAGTTCTTGGGAAGAAACTGTTCGAGGGGAACTTCCTTCTTACTAATGGAATACAAAAGCAGTGGGGATGATTTCCTGTAACATTCTCGCAATGTTCGCCTTGTTTGATTCGAAGAATAGGCAGGGCTATTGTTGTGGTGGAAACGGACTCTATGGTGAAACTTTTGAAGGAGCTTTTTTTTTTATAGATTTTAGCTACTTTTTCTCAAACCACTTTCGTAAAAAGCGTCTATTGATGCTTTTCCCTCTCTAAAAAGCAATCTAATAAAATGTCGTCTGCATCACAGAAAACTCTCCTCGTAACCATTTCTCCTGGATCTGACTTGCATTTGTTTTGATTGGAGCTATGTCTTCTGAGTCGGACTGGGACAGTTCCAACTCCAGCTGAAATTCGCCTCAGAAAGCCTTCAAGACTTTGATCTCATTTGTTTAGGGTAGGGTTTTCACCTGCTGAAGCCCTAAATTGTATGAAATTTGAAGCCCTTCTCTAAATGAATCCAGGTAAAAAAAAAAAATAAGCTACCCATTTGCTTAAAGTTTCTATTGAAAGTTTAGATTTTGTCAGTTGTTGATCTTTGACACCTAATGAGTAGAAAGTTTGCTCAATTTTAATTTTTTCAGATCAAATGTTTTGGGCTGAACCAACTGAGATGTCTAGGATGTTAGCCATTATTTTGGCTGTTCGATCATCGATCCCCTTAATTTAAACTTCAATTATTTTTTTCATTTTTTTACGAATTAATGTGAATGGCCTGTTGATTCATTTGTTATCTTCAACTAAAGAGGGGGGGGGTTAATCCAGCTCCAACCTTAATCTTTTAACTCGAAATTCATTTCGTACAACACTTAAGTTCATAGAGTCTTGGCATCATCACTACAATTATCATGAAAGTATTCATAGAAAAGTCACATCATAGCAGGAAAGCGATCGAAGCCGAGATGCCAGGTCAGTCCCAATAATGTTGCATATTCTTTGTATTTTATCAAGGATCTCTAAATATATATCAAGAGGATCAGACCATATATGGTAGCGTTATTCAAAGCATGGACGAATAGTAGACTTATAAATGTGTTCTTACACATTTATAAGTCAACAAATCTGCAACATTACTGGACCTGACCAAGGTTCAGACGAGAAAAATGTTCGACACAGAAAAGCAAATTTCCTGGCAGCAGACTTAGATTATTAGGAAAAGATCACCCGATCATTGGATATTTAAAATATTTATTTATTCCCCCGGGACAATTTTTTCTTTACTTTTGAGTTCACGTCATTTCATGATAATTTACCTGAAATAAATTTTTTTCATTTCCTTGACCTGACTCATATTAAAACATCTATTATAAGTTACGCTCAGTTTCAATTCTGTAGAAGATTTGCTTGGTCAAATGAGAATTGCTTTGTAAATGTTTATTTCTAAACAAAACAAATACTAAAAACTAAAACAGTACTAAGTCGAACTGAGGCCATAAAAATAGATATAAAAATACACAAGGAAATTTTTATAAGAAGAAAAAGTAATTATTAAGTCAGAAAAACAAATGAAAGTTCCTATTCTTATTCAGGTTTTATTCTTAAAGTTTCACACGATATCGGTTTAAGTTATTGATATATTCATTCTGGAAAAGTCATGGTGTGCAGATCTATTACGCACGAACATACATACATACATACATACAAATACAAATCACATACAACGCCAAGCATTCATTGGTTAATTAATCACCACTACGTTATTATAGACAATTTACAAATCGCAGCAATACGACAATTTTGTAATCGCTCTATTTTTATGTAGTCAGTTTTGTGCACTTTTGGGAGAAACGGATCACAGAAGCTTTCTTAAGTCTCCCCAAAACTCGCTCGCTGATTGGTCAATGCCAACCAATCAGATCGTCTGCCCGTGAAGAATAATTCTTCCTGCGCAGCGATCTGGAGCCTATAGTCACTTATTTAAGTAAGAATCTTCTAATCATTTTTAGTGAGAATTCAGCTGTCAAACGAATCCACGACAGTTGAAACCATGCGCCAACCTTCTCACTCACACACACCACTCACAAGCTGAACATACCTTGTATATACTCACATAATCTTTTCTAACAAGGCAAATCTTTTAAGAACAGACATTATAAGAGATTCTCATGAACATTATTCCAGTGAACTTTGAAATACTAAAATAACTGTTAAAGAGAGACAACTCTTGTTTTATCAACCTTTTCTTACTTAAATGCATGCTTTCCTTCTCATCGTTGTTTGATATTGTACACCTTGTTAAATACATATTTTATGTGTAACAATGTCTTTTGCTTATCCTTTTCTGCCTCAGCCCTGTTTCCTAATCTAAAGTTAAATTAATGTGGTGAAGTCCGCTACAATGGAATCGATGGTATTTGATGAATTCTGGTCGAGACTGTGACGTTCATTTCTCATTAGAGTACTTAGAAAAGGTATGAATCACACATCTTTCAGATTCCAGTGAAACAGCAGAATAAACAGTGATCCCTTCTCATTGGGCGTCGACAGCTGGGCTAAGAAAAGGAAAATTCTGGATTCAAACATCCGTTGTTTTCTGGCTACACTTCGCGAGCTTTGGTCAGCAGTCGACATGGGAGAAGGAAAATTTTGATCACAAACTAGGGGAGTCGGGACTTTTTAGTCTTGAATGAAAACCCATCATTACGAGGAGCAAACATCTTCAAAGCTAAGTACCAGCTAATGAAAAGTCAAAATGATTTTGGTATTTTTCGACGAGGTGGAAGCTGCGTAGGTTTCGACTTTGATAGTATTCGTTAGAATCGACAGGTACCCTGAGAGCGAAGTTATTAACAGGATCGATGGCATTAAGAAGGAAATTATATATAAACATCGACTTTTCGAGTTCGAAGCAGGAGAGACAGTTTTAATAATTGTAGATAATGTGAATTTAAAGATAAATTATATTTTAATTCTAAGCAAAGACAGGTTAGTCCAAAAATTGAGTATTGCTGCCATATTTGGGCTGGAGTTACCCGGTCCTAAATGACCAACTATGACAGAGTAAAAAAAGCGATTATGCGGCCTTGTGGGTGATGAACTGCTTTCCAACTATTATCCTCATTCATTTCCTATTCCTTTGGTAAGACAACTTCTTCCCCGGAACTGACATTTTGTAGAGCAAACCTCCGAGAGGAAGCTTTCTCGACCACTACAATATCATCATCACCATCATTGGCCTCCTTCTGACCCAAGGGACAATGAGAGTTACGCCCGTGGGTCCATTTATCTGTCGTTTGTGTCTGCAGGTCCTCTTCACCTCCCATCGTTCCTCTCTCAGCCTCTCACCCAGATTCGTGCTCTTCCCGATGTCCGTCCTCCATCTGTCCCGATCTCCAGGAACGGCTTTCCAAACAGCTGCATCGATACCATCTACCTTCATGTCGTGACTGAACAGTTCCTTGTAACGAAGGAGTGGGCTTCCCTCACGTCAGGAGCCAGTAGCCAATTCGCCGTAGACCATATCCTTTGGGATGTGACCAGCTTCCAGGCGCCTAACATGGCCGAGTCAGCAGGCGCCTCTGAGTGAGTAAGGAAGACATGATTGGTATGCTCACCTGTGCCAGGATGTATTAGTTCGATGTATTGTCATGTAATATCCAGTATCCGTCGGAGACAGTGCACGTGGAAGCCGTTCAACTTGCGTTCTTGGTAACAGTATGTCACGTCTGGCAACAAGGGCTTGGGACAACACTAAGCTGACTGTCCACACCAAGATGACAATATACAGAGCTTGTGTGTTGGGTACACTGATTTAGGGAAGCCAGTCCTGGACACTGTACTTTTTACCGCAGTATGAACCCCTTCAAATCTAGAATCAATCTTTATTTATCCAACATATACTCATGATATGCATGTCTTCCCTCCTCTATTAGAACAATTTCATCCCGTAATCTACAAAAGTGGCTCTTGTGCCTTGTATTAAGTGAACATTAACATAGAGTAAATGTCTTTCTCGTTATATTTACTCTGTAGGTAAAGCATAAAACTAGTAAAGTATTTTGATGTAGTTTTTCTGCAATTTTCCTCTTCGGAATTTATCTTACATATCCATACGTCTATCATTCGACCATTCTTAGAATATTGCTTCCACATATGGCTTGGTGCTATTTACCTTGAGCTCCTTGATAAAATCCAAAGGAGAATCATCAATATTTCCGGTCCTGGCAGCTCGGCTTCAGTCACTTTCCCACCAGCGTAAGGTTGCATCTCTGTGCCTTTTTTTTAATAAATATTTTCATGGTAATTGTTCGGATGAGCTCTTCGCTATGGTATCTGAATTTAAGCGCAGTACTAGATTGGCATTGAGGTCTCATCAGTTAACAGCTGAGCTGGCGAGATGTAGTCGTACATTCTATGCTAACATTTTATGTTTCTTCTCGGTTGTGGAAAATAAAATATCTGTACATATCTATAAGTCTACCATTCATCCATGCTTAGAATATAGCTGCCACCTATGGTCCGATGCCCCTGCTATTTATCTTGAGCTTCTTGATAAAATCCAAAGAATCATCATCAATATTATTGGTCCTGATCTGGCAGCTCGGTTTCAGTCACTTTCCCACCAACGTAGGGTTGCCTCTCTGTGCCTTTTCTATAAATACTTTCATGGTAATTGTTTGGGTGAGCTCTTCGTTATGCTAGCTAGGGGTTTTGAATTTAGGCGCAGTATTAGACTGGCGTCGAGATCTCATCAATTTACAGTTTAGCTGGCTTAATATAACCGTAAGTTCAGTGCTAACAGTTTCTTTTCTCGCACTTTTCCCTTGTGGAACTCCCTTCCGGTTAAATGCTTTCCAATCAACTTTAATCTGCTAAAATTGAAATGCAATGTCAATCGCTATCTACTGTCCTCCTGATTACTCTTTTCTCTTCCCGCTCAGTATTAATGGTTCCGTTCTTAATTCTCCCACACCCTTTAACCACTTGTGCCTTTTACTGTCTTTCATGGGATTATAACGCTTAATTGGCCGTTGGTCTTGAAAAGGACCTCAAATCTGTGGTTGACTTGGGCAGGAAATGGCTTGTAAATTTTAATGCCTCCAAAACGAAACTTCTCTCACTTAACCACCATAGAGAAACATCTCTGCCTCTTATCAGCATGGCTGATGCTCACCTTTATGAGAGAGTCTCTCGGCGCCTTCTTGGTCTCACGCAGTCCACTGACCTGAGGTGCAATGGCTATATTGAATCAATAGTTACATAAACCGCAAGGAAAGTTGGTTCTCTGTGTCCCGCCAGAAATTGTTTCTCATCTGAGTCCATTCTTCAAATCTATAACTCTACCATTCATCCTTGCATTAAATACTGTTGCCATAGATAGATAGATAGATAGATAGATAATGAACAGGATGAGATAGATAGATAGATAGATAGATAATGAACAGGATGAGATAGATAGATAGATAGATAGATAGATAGATAGATAATGAACAGGATGAGATAGATAGATAGATAGATAGATAGATAGATAGATAGATAGATAATGAACAGGATGAGATAGATAGATAGATAGATAGATAGATAATGAACAGGATGAGATAGATAGATAGATAGATAGATAGATAGATAGATAGATAGATAATGAACAGGATGAGATAGATAGATAGATAGATAGATAGATAGATAGATATATAGATAATGAACCTGAGACAATCTAGATTGATAGGAACAGACTACGATAGATAGATAGAGAGATAGATAGATAGATAGATAATGAACAGGATGAGATAGATAGATAGATAGATAGATAGATAGATAATGAACCTGAGACAACAATCTAGATTGATAGGAACATACTACGATAGATAGATAGATAGATATGTATGTATGTATTTATGTGTATTTATAAGTTGGTTCACTCTGTCGTGCGAGGCAATTTTCCCCCGGAATCTGTCTTACATATCTACAGGTCTATCATAATTAGAATATTATTGACACTACAGGTCTATCATAATTAGAATATTATTGCAACATAGAGGTCCCGCTAATTATCTTTATCTTCTTGATAAAATCTAAAGAAGAATCAGCAATATTATGAGTCCTGATCTGGCAGCTCAGTTTCAGTCATTTTCCCATCACCGTAAGGTTGCCTCTCTGTGTCTTTTCTATAAATACTTTCATTGTAATTGTTTGGATGAACTGTTCACTATGGTAAATACTCATTGGGGTTAGTTTTTAAAATTGTTGTTTTATTCCCCTCTCCCCACAGACAATGAATTGTACATATGGGGACTAGTTAGTATTTTCATAGAGACAGTGAGGTATTATGGTGGATGTTGTAAGAAAGGTACGTAAGAATGTGTTGTTTTGCTGTAAGGAATATTGTTTGTATGATTGGGTCAGGGTTTGTGGCTAGCTAAGTTATCGTTAAGTCAGAAGAAGACTGTCCTTTCCCCAATCCCCATTTTGGCCTGTTAAACTGGCTTGATGAAACCGTATATTCTATGCTAACAGTTTCTTTTCTCGCACTTCTCGCTTGAGGAACTCGCTTCCAGCTCCAGGCTTTCCAGACAACTTTAATCTGCAAAAATTTAAATGCAATGTCGATAGTTATTTACTGTCCTGTCCCTCTCGATAGTAATGTCTTTGTTTCTCATTCTTCCATACCCATTAACTCCTTGTACCTTAGGGGCTTTACTGCCTTGCATGGAGTGAACTCGGCTCTCCGATTCCTCAATCCAAGTCGCTATCCATTACTCCTCTGTACCTCCTCAAGTTTGAAGTTTACCCCTGTAGTAGGGGTCTGCTTACAGTACCAGGTGTTCCCAAGCGGTCCCCCATCTAAGTACTGACCTGGCACTAGAATGCTTAACGTCGGTGATCGAACGAGAACCGGTGTTTTCAGCGTGATTTGACCGTAAGCATGAGATACAAAGTAAATAAGCAAGTCATCAAAGTAAAGTTAAGGCGTTGCTATAGAATTCGATACTCAATGGGTGACTTTATTGCGACTTTATTGCAGATTAAGTAAAGCTGATTAGATATCAACTTACACATATTCTTTTATATATATATATATATATATATATATATATATATATATATATATATGCCTGATTCATGTCTGACGATTGCGTCCAGCATGAAACAGCCAGTCGCCACTGAGGGTTGACCTCAATGTTCACATTTATATTTATATTTACATACGCTCTATCTCTGATATTGAGCACTTTATCCCATTAATATAGCACACCTTAAAACTATATATAAGAAAATTTTAAAACTGGAAAGCCTTTTAGTAATGGGTATCGCCAATTAGAGTAGGCGTCCCGATTCTAGAATTCGAGGCAATCAATCTTATATATATATATATATATATATATATATATATATATATATATATATATACTAGCGGCATGGCCCGGCGTTGCCCGTGCTTGATTCAAGAATCGTAAAACTCATACAGCAATCGCTATCACTTGACTTAAAATATTTTTGCCCTTCCTTGCCTTTAAAGGAGTGCCCTTTGCCGTGCTGATGTTGCTACATGCCTTACTTCTTGCCTATCTCACACTGCGAATTTTTTCTAAGCTCTATACTAAACATTAAATCTGTTACGAAGAAAGAACTAAACAAAATGAACACAAAACGATAAGCTTTAAAAAAGGACTCATAACTGGAAAAACCGAATGAAAAAAGAATGTTAACATTAAATACTTTTTCACACCCAACCCAGTTCTGCGGAATCACAATCAACGTTGAGTTTAAGCAAGCAAATGAGCCAATTGGAGCAAAGTGCCATGCAGATTAAAATTTTTCCCACTTGTGAGGAATTCAGCTATCGATTTTTTTTGCATGCTAGTATGCTAGTTAACATTCGTGTCAGTCAGCTATTGGCTCTCATGTTGGCCAATAGAATCTTCCTGCCTGTTCGTGGCAGCCAGCTATAGGCTCTCACTTTGGCCAGTAGAAAATGGCCTCAAACTACCTGAAAACTGCCGTAGAAGCATGAAAAAATCGATTATTTCCACTATCGATGGAAGTTGAGAAATGCAAAGTTGGCCTTGGCCTTTCCGCTAACTTGGAGCATGTGCATGTAAATTTTGGTGCAAATCCGTCGAAAATTGCGGCCATGAATTCGTTACACACACCCACCCACATCCTGCCTTATATATATATATATATATATATATATATATATATATATATATATATATATATATATATATATATATATATGAATTGAGGTCAATATTGAGTGCTCATAAATATAGCATGCCTCATAACTATATTATCTCTCTCAGGGCATACAGCTGACACTTTACTTATACTTGGGAAGCACTTCTTGAAGCAGTAGTTAAACAACTTAGCCAAGATTCAGTACGTATGTATCTTTAGAACATGTATAAAATATTTATCATCTAGTGCTTCTGCGTCTAATTACAGTTAAGACATCAGCAGTGGACCTAGAGGAGTAGAATTAATACTGTTGGCAATGTGGGTTGTTAACTACAATATGCAGAGCATGGCGTGTCTTCGACGTAAAGGTTAGAACCGGTGAAACTAAGGAATATTTTTTCTAATATATATTTCTGGTAATATGTTTTTCATAAAATATATTGCTGGTAATAAATTTTTTTCTAAAATATATTGCTGGTAATATATATATATATATATATATATATATATATATATATATATATATATATTATAAGAGATATTGCTGGTAAAATTTTTTCTCTCTAAATTATATTGCTGTAAATATTTTTTTTTTTAAATATATTACCGATAACATTTTTTTATAGAAATATATTGCTGGTAACATTTTTTTCTAAAATGTATTGCTGGTAATATATATATATATATTTTTTTTTTCTAAAATATATTGCTGCTAATATTTTTTTGTAAAATATATTGCAGTTAATATTGTTTTTCTAAAATATATTGCTGGTAACCTTTTTTTCTAAAATGTATTACTGGTAATATATATATATATATGTATATATATATATATATATATATATATATATATATATATATATATATATATATATATATATTTTCTAAAATATATTGCTGATATTATTTTTTTTCTAAAATATATTGCAGTTAATATTGTTTTTCTAAAATGAATTGCTGGTATTATATACATATTTTTTTTCTAATTTATATTTCTGGTAATATGTTTTTCATAAAATATATTGCTGGGAATATTTTTTTTTTCTAAAATATATTGCTGGTAATATATATATATATATATATATATATATATATATATATATATATATATATATATATATATATATTTTAAGAGATATTGCTGGTAAAAATTTTTCTCTCTAAATTATATTGGTGTAAATATTTTTTTTTTAAATATATTACCGATAACATTTTTTTATAGAAATATATTGCTGGTAACATTTTTTTCTAAAATGTATTGCTGGTAATATATATATATATATATATTTTTTTTTTTTTTCTAAAATATATTGTTGATAATATTTTTTTGTAAAATATATTGCAGTTAATATTGTTTTTCTAAAATGTATTGCTGGGAATATTTTTTCCTAAAATGTATTGCTCTGATATATATATATATATATATATATATATATATATATATATATATATATATATATATATATATATATATATATATATATATATATATATATATATATATATATATATATATATATATATATATCTGTGTGTTCATCTAAATCTAAAAATAAACACGCTAAAATTCACCTTCATCCCTGCCGTGCGCCGACGGCTTAGTGGGAGAAGTTTCGACTGACGCAAATTCAGTTGGGTTTCGATCCTAGCTAGAGGCAACCGGACGTCTAGCCACACTGATGAGCTGCGAAACAGTCTGTCTGTGGATGACAAATATATATATATTTTTCTTTCTGAAATATATTGTTGGTAATATTTTTTATTCTAGAAGGTATTGCTGGTAATATATATATTTTTTTCTAAGATATATTGCATATAATATTTATTCTAATATGTAATGCTGGTAATATATATATATATTCTAAAATGTATTGTTGGCAATATATACGTATTTTTTTTCTTAAATGTATTACTGATAATATTCTTTTTCTAAAATGTATTGCTGGTAAATTATATATATACATATATGTTTTTTTGCTAAATTATCTGGCTGATAATATTTTTTTTCTGAAGTTACATCTTTTTATTTATATTTGGTCTAATGGAATAGGCGACCCCGAAATCCAAACGCGAATTGGAATAAAGGATACATTCCGAAAGCGAAGCTAAGTACTTGTTGTTCTATGCGTTTTGACATTTCAGGACGTGCGCTATAATGGGTCTCCACAACCCTCTATCTGTTATAGCTCCTTTGATAATTGTCCACCTCTTTGTGCCGCCATCCACTGACACAGGCTCGTCAACTGTCTTCCCCTGTATTTTTTACTTTCATCATGCCTTGTGAGTGTCACATTCTCCAAGCTCTCTTTTCTCATTATATTCCCAATACATATTAACTGTCTCTTTGTCAATACAATTTTCCTTTTTATTTTCATTCCTTAAATCTTTTTTGTTGCTTACATTCATCCTCAGCATTATCCTGTAGAACCACATTTCTGTTCATCCTAGTTTTCTCTTCATTCTTAAGGATAGCTAGAAACTGCTTAAATGAATGATAGGCGATGGAAAGCTTTCGTTATAAATCATTAGAAAGATGAATGACAATGTATATGTGGACTCGTCCACAGCGGCCAGCTTTACCCTTTTTAGAAAATGCACTCTTCCTATCTGGTAAATAACATCTACTTTCATACACAAAATATCAACTAGAAACCATTGGTCAATCATAGTAAATCCGGTTTGCTGATTGGTCAGTTTCAACCAATCAGATCGCTCTCACGTGCAGAGTCAATTTAGGCGCAAAATTCATTTGGAACCTCCCACGTGATATAGCGATGATATATAAACCCAACACGTGTGACCAACAAAAACAGACAGCAGACAACCTTCAACCTCACGCTGGACTCCAGGCGCTGACTCTCGTAACTCTTACTCACTCTTCTTGATTTGCTAACGTCATTTCAACACAGCCATCAAGATGTAACCATCAAGGAACATTCGTCTCAACTGATTAAGTCAGACGTTAAATGAACAATACTTTATTATATGCAAGTATTATTATTTCTGAACTTTACTAACTCACCCTATACTTTCATAATATGAGCTCAATCACAATTTTACCAAGTCAAAGAGACGTAACTCCGTCTAAACTTTTAGTTCAAATACATGTATATTCAGTTCAATAATAAATCCAATTGTTATGTCATTATCAACTTTATCTTCTGTCTTGTATTTTGTCATCTGCTGTTCTACATCTGTAGCGGACCGTGGGGGTGAAGATGTGAAGAGATATGAGAAGGTTAAAATTTCCTGCTGGCCGGTCCAGCTACATAAGAATGTCCGAAGAAGACAAAGGAAACAAACAAGACCGATATATGGGTAAACAAATATATATTAATAACGAGTTACACAAAGACATGAACAGTCACGTAGGGTTTGTATGGAGAAATTATGTGCGTGTGTTGTAAGTGTTCGTACGTACGTGTATTGTTCTGAGCGCGTTCCCAGAATTTGGGAAACGCTGTATCTGTGAGAGGTCACATATTGGCCTAAGTGAAAAAGGCCTGAGTCGAAAAAGTGAGAGAGGCGAAGGGTCAGCCAGTATTTATAACCAGGGGAGAGACCCCTGTTGAGGGATTAAGGAAAATGAGGAAGAGCTAACTCCGACACATTAAATATAATTGACATAATACTTTCTACACCTTTTTCCTGTACAAAAATAAATAATTGTGGAGAACGTCTTAACACACGCACAACAAATATGGCCACTTCACTAATATTCCGACCAAAGTTCCTCTACATATATGTAGGTATATATCTGGGAGTGCTTTCTGGATTTGTTCAGAAAAACTCCATCTGTGCTTTGTGTAGAAGGTTTGAGTTTTTTTAAAAAATTGTATTTATCTTCTTCGATTACATGATAACGTTTATTTACATAATCTAACTTATCCAAGAAAACCACGGAAAGTCATTAATCTAAACCAGACAAAAACCAACTCGTATAAATATTTATTTTATAAACTTATATCCGTGTCTGTGTGTCTACGCGTGTAAATTATTTCTTTTCTGTTTATAATCGAGCGTGAGGATTAATGCATGTCTCAACATATAAATACACAGTCGGTGTTTTTAAATTGACGCCCTCCAGAAAAGGGGCTTGTAACAACTCAGCAAGAAACGGATTGTCTTTCACTTTTAATTGCAATTCGAACATATACTTTGGTGACGGTGGCAGTACAAGTTTCCGGTGCCCAGGCAAAAACAAAAGGGACTCATGGGTGGATGTTTCTATTTACGTATGTAAACTGTATATATTTATATGCATGCCATTTTATGGTGTTTACAGATTGTCTACATCAACACGTTTTTGTGGATCCTTGTATGTTCGTCTGAATTTGGAGGCATTATTGTGTCGGCGAATACCATTCGTCGTCCGGAACGGAGATGAGAGCGCGAGACCAAATATAAATGAATATAATCGAGATGTTTGAAAACACAGTTATTAATTATTCATATATATGTATCCGGTTGGAAGAAACGTTCATAGCGTTTGTCAATAGCTCGCATTTGAACACGTGATTTTGTTTCACACGGGACTGAAATTTATTCTGAAAAAATGTCTTTTCAACGTCACTTCCTATTAGGATTGTTAATTATAAATGATTTTACGTTAAAATGGAAGATAGATAACAATGAGATGCATTTCCGTCATTTGCATCTTTTTTATTTCTTGAAAGAAAAAAAATGTACAAACGGCAAAAAAAGATATGCGCCGTTTATGGAGATGGTGCCATAGCTGTTCGTAAGTGGTTAGTAGATATTTTGATATGGAAGATCGAGTACGTTCAAGCTAGACTGCAGTCAGCTTCAAACATTGATTGAAAATAATACATGTCTCACAAGACGGTATATTGCAGATATACTCCCTATATCTAACATGAGCGTCGTAAAGCATCTTAAAACATCCGGACACGTAAATCGCTTTGATGTTTGCGAGTCTCACGATTTAACGGTTGGTGGGGGGAAATTAAATGCATTTCCACTTGCGATTGTCTGTTCAAATGCAACAGAAAGAACTTACTTTTTTTTTAAAGAACGACCACAGGCGATGAAAAATGAATTGTTTATGACAATGTGTATTCACCCATCATATTCCCCCACCCGTAATCAACCATCGTACTCACCTGTTTGTACTCACCCATCATATTCACCCAACCATACTCACCCATCGTACTCACTGGATCGTACTCACCCACCGTACTCACCCAGCCGAACTCACACACCGTATTCACCTGTCCCTACACACCCACCGTATTCACCCACCATATTTAGCCATCCGTACTCAGCCACCGTACTCACCCGGTTGTACTCACCCGGTTGTACTCACCCAGTTGTACTCACCCGCTCGTACTCACCCACCTTTTTCACCAACCATATTCACCCAGCCGTACTCAGCCACTGTAGTCACCCGTTCGTATTCATTCACCATATTCACCCACCATATTCGCCCAGCCGTACTCAGCCACCGTACTCACCTGTCCGTACTCCCCCACTGTATTCGTCCACCATATTCACCCACCGTACTTCCCTCTTTCACTCTCTCTTTACCATTCTCTTTTCTCATTTTCCCCTCACTGTCTCGCTCTTTTCTTCCTGTCCTTGTCTCTTTCCTGAATCTCACTGTCTTTTTTCTTCCCCCACTCTACTTTCTATTCTTTTTCTCTGTATATAGAGATATTTTTCTTAACTTGTAATAGGAAAAAAATTGACGCCACCAACTTACGTGTTTAGACGTGATACCTGACGTGATACCTGACGTGATACCTGAAATCCGCCGTCAGGAACGCCACGGACGCGTGAAGAGGTATCGTTCAAAAATTATCAAAAAAACACAATGCAGACACACATTGATAGAGCTCTATCAACATAAGAATAAAACACTTTGATAATATATGAAATTGGATTTATTGATTGACCAGTTTGCTTTTACGGTTTATCAACCTTTAGCAAGTTATTTAAAGCCAGAAAATATTTCTAGATTGTAGGATTTTGGGGGAGATAATAATTCACTGATACAAGCCCTACTAATTAACCCATAGCTGAGAGAGGAATAGGTGGATTCATGGCTTTCGCAAGAGTATTTGCGTATATGTGAATATTATGACTCTTTATGGAACTAGAACTCGATTTTCCGATTTGCGATTACACCGCCCACACATTCAAGCTTATAGCACTTGGCATTCCCAAGTGGTCACCCATTTAGGTATTGATCAGACTTGACGTTGCTTATCTTGAGTGATCGTACGATATTCCAACGTGATATGACCGAAGGCCTTATGAAATTGGTAATGGTTTTGAAGACATTGAATATTTAATGTTCAAATTTTCCCCGGAAACTAGAAGAATGGACCGACAAAGATACACCCAGTATATATACATTACTAGTGAAAAGTATTTGCCCCCTCCACTCAAAAATCTTTTATTTCTCATCATAAAAGTGTTATGTTTAATGAAACAAGTTAAGCACCACAATGGTTTTATTTATTATTCTAAATACAAGTCTTCCTCAGTACCTTTGATCTTAGTATAACCAGATATCTTTTGAAAAATTGATTTGAAGGTGTTTTCCTTCTTTAGTACTGAGCATGAATAAAACGTTTTCCAAAAGTTACATTTTACCAACACTTGAGCTCACATTAGACTATATTGTGTTGGATTACTGCTTGTACCACAGTGATGCTCCAAGGTAGAACCAATGAAGAATGACTTGAACACAAGTATGGAATAACACAGATATATTACAAACAGAATATGTACAAAAGAAGTAGAAGTGTTAGTAATAACAATCAGGTTAGGTTAGAGAGAACTATGTTGTCTCGAAGTATCACTATTCCAATGTCTTACAGTAATCGTCTGACGCGACTCCGTCTCTGACTGACTCACTCACACACTGACTTACACTCTGTCTCTGTGTCGATATTTAACAACCCCCCACACGGATCGAATGTGGCACAAGGCCGGTTTAACGTGGGCTTACCGACCCCGTAGGCTCGGCCAAAAATATGCCCATTAGAACCCGTATACACGGGTTCAGGGACTGTCTACCTACCCGGACGGTACTTTGCCCTGCGGCAAAGCCCCGTCCGAGTTCCTCCCCGCCGAGGCGGAGAGTTCGACAGCAAAGAACAGTCGAAACGACTGTTCCGACACTGACTAGGCGTCGGTATTTAACAACACTCCCACGTGTGTCGGATGTGGCACAAGGCCGGTTTAGTGTGGGCGTACCGAGCCCGTAGGCTCGGGCAAAAATATACCCATTAGAACCCGTATACACGGGTTCAGGGACTGTCAACCTACCCGGACGGTACTTTGCCCTGCGGCAAAGCCCCGTCCGAGTTCCTCCCCGCCGAGGCGGAGAGTTCGACAGCAAAGAACAGTCGAAACGACTATTCCGACACTGACTAGGCGTCTGCTGCTCCTTCTTGAGGCGCAGTATTTATGAGGTACGGAATAGTCTATTAATATTATAGGTAAGTTCCCATAACAGTGTGTTAATTGGAAAGTCGGAGATTTGCACTATGTGAAGGGCAAATTGATTCAAACCGGCTATCACAGGATACTGCAGCATCACACGATCCCATCTGGAACGCAGCTTATGGGTCAAGGATTTGTCCTCATGCAAGATAATGACCGAAAGCATCCTAATAAACTCTGCCAGAGGTCCATTAAAAGCGAGGAGGAAGAACAGCCGGCGCAGTCAGAGGGCGAAAATCCCATTGAACTGGTGTGGGATGAACTTGACCGAAAAGTCAGAGCTAAACAACCCACAAGTGCGGCTCAACTCTGGCAAGTCTTGCAGGAAATCTGGGCAGAACCATCTTCAATCTACCTCCAGTCTTTGGTGGAAAGAATGCAGAGAATCTGTGAAGCAGTGACAGCGGCCAAAGGGGGTCATTTTGATGAATCAAAAA
>OZ038513.1:76752414-76764914 GCA_964036315.1 Acanthosepion esculentum
CCTGCACGCGTTTCTTTACACACACACACACACACACACACACACACACACACACACACACACACACAATATATATATATATATATATATATATATATATATATATATATATATATGAGAAATATAAAAAAGTGTTACTCAAATATTACTGCCTTTTCGCGACTTAAAGTTTCATGTGAATCCCCAGTTTGTTACACCATTCTTGTCTGTTTCAAGGGACAGGTTATTCCGCTATTCACTTCTATATTGAGAATATAGAATTGACTATCTTGTCTAAGATTATACAATATACCAACATTCCTAACAAAACAACTGTTATTAAAAGGTGAAGCAGAGAGGTTTATAATATCTATCAAATTTCACTCTGTGATATGGTTTGCAGGTACTTTCCAAACGTGTTGCGCGCTGGGATTACCTCACCTTCCTGACAAATCGTTTATGGTGGGATTCAAACTCATGTTCTCATCGTCCTGGGTACGACGTTAAACTGCATCCAACAGCAAGGCCTCTGATCAGGAGGTGTTGAGGAAGCGTGGAACCACGTCTTAATTGCTGGTGTTCCCAGGTCCACCCTGACCCGGGGTGGTGGCACCTGTTGGGGTCCCAGCTATGGGAAAATAGTGAACTTCCAGGTCTTTTCCAGCACATTGAAACAATGATGTTGCCAGCTATACGTTTTTGATATATTTAATAAATACTGGATCTGGCATTAAATAACCCATATTGGTTGATATGCCATAAAACCCCAAACAACCAACTAACATGTTCTCATGTTCAGAACTCGGACGTTCTAACCATTGGGCCAAACAGTTTATTCAGGGTGCGGCAGAAATACATCCCAGATTTCAAACTGAAAACTGTGTGGCGTTACTGAACTTAGACAAGTACCAATTGTATCTTCATCCGGCCAATGTTGTACCATTTCTTTTCCAGATCGTCTTTTACTTTCAAGTTTTTCTTTTATCTGCTGAATCTCTAATTGCAATGCAAAACACTTTTCGTACGTATGTCATGTTCCAGTGGAGTGATGCTGCTCCGGATAGAAAATCGATACTGCTATGGGATGAAAGTTTCAGGGCCACAGTTTCAGCGTTTATAAGGAAGACACTTGAAAGACATCGAAGCGTTGGAAGATCCGGGTGATGAAAACTTTTAGGCAAGGATTATGGCAGCATTCACCAATTTAAACAAGAGATCATCCAGAAGAGTTGCAGGAGATTCCGAAGCCGTCTGGAGGTCTTAGTTGGAGTCAGTGGCAATTATATTGAATTAATTTACTCTTTAGAATCTCAAGATATTTTTATCATTATCTGAGTAAATTTAGACGACAATTTATCCATCGCACCATGCAGAAGGCACAATTTTGCTGGATGTCATTTTAAAACGAAATGAATAAAAACTAATCCTCTGCTTAAACAACAGTGAAATATTTTTTTAATAGCAGTTACTTTGGTCAACCTTTGAAATATGGGATGTATTTCTACCGCATCCTGAATATATATATATATATATATATATATATATTCTTCTATATATATATATATATATATATATATATATATATATATATATATATATATATATATATATATAAGAAGAAATATACTCTGTGCTATATTTATGGGATAAAGTGATCAATATCAGAGATAGAGCGTGTGTAAATATAAAAGTGAACATTGAAGTCAATACATAGAGGCGACAGGCTGTTTCAGGCCACGAATGTGTCTAGCATGAAACAACCTGTCGCCTCTATGTGTTGAGTTCAATGTTCACTTATATATATATATATATATATATATATATATATATATATATATATATATATATATATATACCCAGGAAAAATCAGAACAAACGGATCAGAGGCTGTGCTACCGTACGTAGTTCATCGTCATACCCAGGACTTGACACTATATATTAATAAGCATGTTTGCTTATGTGTGATTTTGTGTGTGTGCATGTATATATATATATATATATATATATATATATATATATATATATATATATATATATATATATATATATATATCAACGCCGGTTTATTTGTACATTATACGCTTATACATGCATATGTACAACGTCTTTCCGGGAATGATATACCCATTTAATATTGTAGTATGCAGTTCATACCAGAAAATACCAGAAGATCTGAATCGAGTTTAATGTCAATACAGAACATTTTTGGTGGTTGATCTGCGGTAACCCTAATAGGTACTGGGTTAACCGTAAGAAATATCAAACAAGACTTTGTCCTGAGTATTACACCAGAACACCAGAGAAGTCAGGTGCATCAGAGATATGGTTTCTTGCCTCAGAGGATGTCAATGGCTGTCTCTCCATCCAATATGAAAACAGACAGACGACCCAGATTTGGATGTGCACACGTGAGAAAATCTGATGACAGAAAGATATGCAAGCACCACAGAGAGAAAACGTATAGAGCCTTTTGTATCCACATTCCAAAGCCACACGCACCCTTACATCAATATTAATTGAGGAAGTCCGGTGGTGAATAAAAAATAATTTTACGGATGAGAGATTTAATCTCGTGCTTTTCTTCATCTTTACAACGGTAACGTTACAATAGTAACGAAATATTAACCTCAATCAATTTCAAAGTAACTCCGTGTGACATCAAATGTTTATTTTACTATCCTTTCCATTATTGAAAACTACCTGAAAATTTCTCTTTCACAGTTCGAAATCTTCTCTTTAGCTACCACTTCACAGTTCCAAATCATCGTTTTAGCTATAAAGCACAACAGGAAAATTATTAACAAACCACACGAACAAATTAAACCGACGTGCAATTGCAGAATAAAAAACGAATGTCCCTTAAACGGTAATTGTTTACAAAACAACGTAATCTACCAAGCCACGATAAAATCAGCAGATAATGAAGAAAAAGTATACATAGGAGTAACCGAAGGACCATGGAAACAAAGAAATTATGTACACAAAATGTCTTTCACAAATAGTAAATATGCGAACAGCACAATGCTTTCTAAGTATATCTGGGAAATAAAAAACAAAACACATACCACACCTAAAATATCTTGGAAAATAAGGAAAAAAGCATCAGCCTACAACAACCTATTAAAAACTTGCAAACTTTGCTTGGAGGAAAAAATAGCTATCATTACCTTCCCAAATCAAAATAAATTATTAAATAAAAGATCCGAGCTAATCTCAAAATACAGACATGAAAACAAATTTTTACTACGTAACTTAAAATAGAAAAATAAATATATAAACAAACAACAAGAAGAGTAATACATTTCAGATGCAACAAGGAAGGTCTTCAGTGATGCACTGTCTTCATAGCCGATTTCGGGTTTTGCATCATATCGGCTCCAACAGCAACCCCGACCTAATTCCACAAGATTCAGGCCGCCTCCTTGATAGCGTTTTGCTACGCACTTCGACATTGCAAAAAAGATAAATAAAATATGGCTAGGATTCCGACCGTTCTTATTGACATACGTCAGTCAACATCAGCCAATGAAATAAGGACTTTCCCCCCTTCCCTCCTATATATAGTCTTGCATTTTGCTACATCCGGTTTTTTTTTTTTTTTGCGCCATTTCCTGGAATTCGTATCGAGGTAAGCTGGACTCGTTCTTGCAAGGTTCAATCCAATGTTTTACATTTCATTAATTACTAATTCAATAACTTAACTACCACTTACGTTACCCCCCGCCAAAAAAAAAAAAAAAAAATCCTCAATAATTCTTACTATTCTATAACAATCTTTAAGTCTAACCCTATATGAAACCGTTCATTACAAAGTTATCTTGTACTATTTATTTTAAATTTCTTACTAGTTTTGTAACCTATCAATTAAAACAGAACAATGGCCTAATCTAAGCAAGGAAAAATAATAATAATATTACTTTAACACCTAAAAAGCTAAAGTAATATAGACGAATTTACGAAACAGTTCATTGCAAACTTGTCTCGTCGTTCTATCTATTGAGATTTCTTACTAGTTTATAATCTATGAATTAAAATAATACGATGACCTAATCTAAGCAAGGAATAATAATTAAATATACTTAATTTATTAAAAAAAAAAAAAAAATATAAGAAAACCTAAACTACTCAAATAAGTAACATATTCGCTTTTAATTATAAATATTATTCGACATGAATCTAGTAAATTAATACTAGTATTACCACTAACTTTTAAACTATGAACACTATGATCTAATTTTACATACATAAGAATTGAAATTGATAAAAAAAAAAAAACAACTCCTATGACCCTCCCCCAACGTGCGCTAACACTTCTCAACACCCTCCATGCTGGATTAACTACCTTAAATTAAATTCCTCAATGTTACCTTATAGATTGACCCTCCTCCATTTCCCCAAGCATGTTTGGAACATTTAATTCTTCCATGGCTCTGATCTCTAAGCCAAATCCACTTTGAAGCATTTAAAACTGCATTGGTAATGTCCTTCAACGCTCTCGCCCTCTCTGTACCCACTATGCCTATTTTTGCAAGAGCTCTACACAGTGACTGACCTGCAAAGCCCCTGCAACCAACTTCTATCGGATCATAGTGTATTCTCCATGACTTGCGACGACATTGTTCGACAAGTTCTTCGTATTTGGACCTCTTCCTCTCATTGGCCAGTGTGATAAACTCCTCCCACGACACCGACAGTTCCCAAATTATACACTGCTTCGTGTTGTCGGAGTGTAATATCAGATCTGGCCTGAGTGATGTTTCGGCTATGTGTTTGGGGAATTTCAGCTGGGTCTTTAGGTCCACTATCAACTGCCAATCATTTGCGGTAGTTAACAGGCTCGTTCTCTCTCTCTTCTGTTTCTGAACCTTTACTCCAGTTTTGATGAAGTTATTTCGGTTTAGCGTCTTCCCGGGTTGATGTTTATTAGCCCTTATTGCTTTGGTCACCTCCTCTGCAATCACTTTAAGGGCTTGGTCGTGGCGCCACCGGTACCGACCATCACCCAAAGCTTTTGGGCAACTACTCAAGACATGTTGAAGTGACCCTTTCCTTGCACACAGTTGGCAATTGGGGGTATCGCTCTTCCCCCATATGTGCAGGTTCGTTGGGCTCGGAAGAACATCGTAGACCGATTTGATCAGAAATCTAATCTGGCTGAAATCTGATCGCCAGCAATCTGACCAGGTAATTCTTTTCCGATCAATGTTCTCCCATTTTGTCCAGGCTCCCTGCTGACTTAGGCCGACCATTCTGCAGTACCGTGCTTCTTCTACGCTTGCACGGACTTCATCTTGGATGAGTTGTCGCCTTTCCTTACCTTTTGCAACTTTGTTTAGTTTGCTGGGAAAAAAATAAAATAAGCAAAATAAATTACTCCAAACAAATCACAAAACCACACCTGTTAGAATATGCGAAATAAAATCTAAACAAAAGAACGGACGAAAGTTATAACTGTTATATAAATAAAAAAATAAAAAAAAACATTAATAAAAGATAATATACTATGTTACTCAAAAACCGAAAGCCAAAAATATATAATATAGCAAATAAATAACAACAAGTATAATAAATCCATCTAAATACATCCAAATATATAAATAAACTAACAACCGATTACGATAAATTAGCCGTTTAGAAAAAACAAATAAAGATAACCAACCTAAATAGATAAATTAAAAACTGTTCCCACCAAAATAATAGTCAGAACAAACCACAACATCACACCCCAAAATTCAACAAATAGATTTAATCAATGACAAATAAACAAATATATAAGATAAAAAAAAAAAATGAAAATAAATAAAAACAAGCAAAACAATTTGACCCAAATAAATAAGCGAACAAGCGACTTCCGGTAAATGACGGCCATTATAGACTACCAACAATAAGCTATATAAACAAATTTTTACTACGTTAACCAAAAACACCGATCAAAATAAAAAATAAATAAATATACAAGATAAAAAACAAAAAACAAACAAACAAAAAAACAAGCAAAATAATTTGACATAAATAAATAAACAAATAAGCGACTTCCGGTAAAAGTAACCGCCAAAATAGACTACCCATAATGCACCACTGACCCTTATATAAATAGCCGAGAAAAATAACAGCACTAGTTGCCTGACGATTGCACTAGCATGAAACAGACTGTCGCCTCTAAGTGCTGACTTCCATGTCCACTTTTATATATATATATATATATATATATATATATATATATATATATATATATATATATTATGAAATGGACAAAGTCCGACAAATATTTTAAGACATTTTTATGTTTATACATTCTTTTTTATAGATACAAATATTTAAGTAAATGCTCTTTTTATAATAAAAGGCATTAACAACATTTACCGGCTTGAATGTCCGAGAAATTGTTATAGAAAATATGTGTCTCTTGACAGGAATCGAACCTGTATCTTATACGGAGCCATCATATAGCCTAACATGCTTTTACAGATTTCGCCACGGAGGAGCGTTTCGGTTAGCAAAGTTGATTTTACTGTTTTTAAACTACAATTCTCCATGATTTTCTCTCGTACATTCATATCTGCTTGATGCGTATCCAAATGTAAACAAATGACGTCACACATTATGAAATGGACAAAGTCCGACAATTATTTTAAGACATTTTTATGTTTATACATTCTTTTTTTTATAGGTACAAATATTTATTTATATTCAGTCTATATGACGGTTCCGTATAGGATACAGGTTCGATTCCTGTCGGAGGACGAATATTTTCTATGACAACTTCTAGGACATTCAATACAATATGTACTGTGCATGTGTGTTTGAAAATGCGCCGAAACCTATTCTTCTAATGACAATGCTTCTAAAGAATTGTAAACAATAGCTTACGACTCCTTCTGTATGGGTCTCCCCAATACATATTCTCACCCGTGCGCAACGACTCGAATAGTTTGGATTAATTATTGCAGAGTTTGTAGTTTGTTTGGATATTTAATAAAGTCTTTGCCCATAATATATTCGCCCTTTCACGGTAATTGCTCCGATGAGCTGCTTTCGCTGGTTCCCAGGCCTCATGAATTTAAGCGTCCTACGAGGCTGGCATCCCGTTCCCACCCCTTCACCGTTGAAACTGTTAGATGTAGACGTCTCTTCTACTCCAATAGCTTCATGTCAGCACATCTCGCCTGTGGAACTCTCTTCCTTATTCCTGTTTCCCTGGCAAATATAATCTCCAACTATTTAAATGTAACGTCAATCGACATCTCCCGTTGCCTTGATCTATCCACTTCCCTTCTCCACATCCTTTCACCTTTCATTCCTATTTGCTCTCGCTCCAAATCTTCTGTAACCCCTTGCATTGATCGATCCACTATCTTTCTCCACATCCTCTCCTTTACGACTCCTATCTGCTCTTCCTCCAAAACTTCTGTAACCCCTTGCGTGTTATTGGCTTCCAGCCTTGCTTGGGGTGAAAAGCTTAAAAAAAACCCTGCTACATTAACACCCGCATTTATGAGAATAAATGAAGCAAGTATTATGGAACAGATATAGTAAGATGTATATTCGTATGTGAAATAAGAAGACACTTAACAAGCCAGTCCATCGTCTTCACAAGCAGCTACCTACATATATCGGGACAAAGATAGGATATTTATACGCAGGATCAGGTCTCATTTCTTGTTCAATTTTTCCTTATACATTTACGCGACCAGCATCTCTTTCTGTGATGTACGAGATGTTTATTTGCATAAAACGAATCAGAGTTCGTTTTTGTGCGTGTGTAAACCATTTTGTTTCTAGAGACGAATTTTAGAATGGAAGAGGAATCGAGAATTCGATTTTGTGATCGTCTCAGACGCTGCGATGAAATGAATCTGCTTCTGTGTTTGTGTGTCCGTTCCGGTGTAACGTGCGTATTCCCTAAACGGCCAATTGTGATTCATCAAACTGATCTATCTATCTATCTATCTATCTATCTATCTATCTATCTATCTATCTATCTATCTATCTATCTTATTCTGTTCATTATCTATCTATCTATCTATCTATCTATCTATCTATCTATCTATCTATCTATCTATCACAAGATGTTCATCTCTTTTTTCTTTCTTTCTCTCTCTCTATATATCTATGTCTGTTCATATCTCTCTCTTAGACTCTATCTCTCTATGTATGTATCCCTGTTCATATCTGTCTATCTTTGTGCATATCTATATCTATCTATCTATCTATCTATCTATCTATCTATCTATCTATCTATCTATCTATCTCCCTTTATAGCTGAATCTATCTAGCTAGCTAGCTAGCTATCTAGCTCTCTCCTTTTATAGCTGAATCTATCTATCTATCTATCTATCTATCTATCTATCTATCTATCTATCTATCTATCTATCTATCTATCTATCTATCTATCCCACATGCGAGATGTCTCAGTCTGTTAATTATCTATCTATCTATCTATCTATCTATCTATCTATCTATCTATCTATCTATCTATCTATCTATCTATCTAGCCAGCCTGTTCATATCTATCTATCTATCTATCTATCTATCTATCTATCTATCTATCTATCTATCTATCTATCTATCTATCTCATCCTGTTCATTATCTATCACTCTCTTTATGTATCTATGTCAGTTTGTTTCTATCTATCTATCTATCTATCTATCTATCTATCTATCTATCTATCTATCTATCTATCTATCTCAGTCTCTTCATATCTCTCTATCACTTTCTCTCTCTCTCTCTCTATCTCATTCTCTTCATTATCTATCTATCTATCTACCTACGAACAAATATTTTAATTTTCGGATTTCGTAGCCCTCCCCGCCAACCTTTCTGCGGCGGTACATTTATGTAGAACGCCAGCGGATGTTTGAAACCGTGGATATTACAGAACAATATATATTCTTTTTTCTAATAAATATCTCCGTTAGAGATTAATTTATGATATGAGTCCAGTAAAGGAACAGAAACAACAACAATAGCTACTACTTCTACTACTACTACTACTACTACTACTACTACTACTACTACTACTACTACTACTAATAATAATAATAATAATGATGATAACAAGGATGATAAAAGAGATGAATACAGATGCAAATTTCGTTCTTACCTTGAAATACAAATTTTCTTTGGTAAAGTTAATTTGACTACTTTGGGTTTTAGGATCATTATTCAGTTCAACTTACAAATTTACATCATTTGCAGTTCACCGCGTGTAACTGAATTTGTCGAAAGTTAACCCGCGGAAAAGAGTAGCCACTGTTTATATTTCCACATGGTCGAATAAATACATGACCGCATAAAAATTTATAAATGATCACTATATATATATCTATATATCTATATCTATATCTATATCTCTCTCTCTCTCTATATATATATATCAATATATATATATATATATATATATATATATATATATATATATATATATATATATATATATATACACACAAGATCAGTACATAATGATTGCATTAGTAGCATGAAACTCTGAGTTGTATTGGCGGCGTAGGGTATTATGTTTTTTTTTTACTAATATATACTTAATAACTCTGTTATTTAGAATTAAGCACTGTTTTTCTTACACAAACGGATATATGTATGTATTTGTATGCGAAAATTTGCACGAACATTTATTTATTCATTTGATTATATATATATATATATATATATATATATATACAGAGAGAGAGAGAGAGAGAGAGAGAGAGAGAGAGAGAGAGAGAGAGAGGACGACAGATAAATTGTCTAAATTACGCAAAAATGAAAATAATACTGACATCACATTTTAATAGATATATTTACGAAAATTACGCAAAAATATCTTGATATCTTGACATACGAAAGAGTATATTTATACAAGAAAATCGCCAGTGCCTTTATCCACGGCCTCCAGATGACTTCGGAATCTCCTTCAACACTTCTTGACGGTCTTCTTGTTTAAGTTGATGATTTTTGTCTTCAGTTCATCTTTGGTGTCGCTTGGAGTTTTGTTGGTCACTCGCTCAACTGTACTCCACGCATAATAATCAAGGAGTTTGCAGTGTGACCAGATGTAATGGGTGATATAGTCGCAGAAATTGTCTGACAGCCATGACTGAGTTCTCCTGCGGGTGTGGCATGGTGCCAAGTCCTATTGCCAGACATTGGGTCGACCAGCAGCAACCCTATTGACCCAGGGCAGCACTACTTCCTCAAGGCACTTGATGTAGGCCTACGTGCAGGAAGATGAATGGAGGCATAACGTCACGATCACTAGTGATCACTCCAAACACCTTCGTAATCACCATTAGACTCATCTACCTCTTTCAGAATTCTCTGCACTGTCCTCAGATTGACAGCAAAACACACTGAAATGTTCGTATTGAAGCTTTCGTTGTGAATGGCATGTAGTTTCCAAATTTCTGGCGGTGTGAATTGCATCATGGGACTCTTTTTCTCACAGACGGTGTCCGACTGACGGTACTATAATGTGCAACTGACAAAATCAAAAACAAACAACACGCATACGCGAAATTAAAATATACAATGGTGACAATTTCCCCATTACACCATGTGTGTGTGTATATATATATATATATATATATATATATATATATATATATATATATATATATATATATATATAAACAAACTAACAAAACGATACCAATAAATTAACCGTTAGAAAAAAAAACAAGATAATCAATTCAAATAAATAAATGAAGTAATAAACAAACTAAAAACTGCTCCCGCCAAAATAATAGAATAAACTACAGCAATCAACCCCCAAATTGAATAAATAGCTTTAATTATCATCCCAAACCAAAACAAAGCTATCAGATAAGCGATATAAACAAATTTTTATTATGTTAATAAAAACACCGATCAAAATAAAAATAAAAAAATATATAAGATAAGAAATAAAAATAAAAAATAAAAATAAAGGTAAAAAAAATAAAAATAAAAACAAGCAAAATAATTTAAGCCAAATAAATAAATAAACGACTTCCAGCAAAATAAGCGCCAAAATAGACTACCCACAATGCACCACTGACCCGTATATATAAATAACCGAGAAAAAACAACACTCGTGGCCTGTCGATTGCGTCTAGCATGAAACAGCCTGTCGCCTCTAAATGTTCACTTATATATATATATATATATATATATGTGTGTGTGTGTGTGTGCGTGTGCGTGTGTGTGTGTATTTGTGTGTGTGTATTTGTGTGTGTGTGTATGTATGCATTTATATATATATATGTTTATATATATATATATGTATATATATATATATATATTAATAAATATACATATTATTCCTCACTGCTACGACGACCTGAGATTCATGCACGAATCAATCTTCAGTTAGCGAGTATGAATTGACCGTTACACAATTGCGAATTATAATACATCTGTTTATCACAATATTGGCATAGATATATATTATGCTGGGATACATTTTTTTTAAATTTTAAAATTATATTTGTGAAGTAAAATAAGCGGGATTTATATACATATGTGTGTATGTAAAAACAGAAAATTAAATAGTTATACTTTTGAGTCAGGAAGATTCACATTTGAATTTTTTCAAAATTATATAATTAAAGGGAGGTTACCCGTTCTTATTAAAAATGAATATATATTTGTTAGTAATATCTTAAAATTAAATTAAAAAATTAATTAAAATAGAAATGAAAAATTAAAAAAATTAATAATATTAACCTGGATAATTGTATTCAAGCAGATATTTATTTTTATACCTAGATGTAATCATCAATATATTTTTACATGTTTAATAAGGTAGGGTTGTTTAAGTGTTTTCAGATAACCAGCTTTTCAACAAGACACAAATTGCATTTATTTCCTTTACCGTTATAAGGTTCACGCTAAATATAATTTACCTATTGATTGGAATCCGAGCGGATGATGAAATAAACAACAAATAGGAAACAGATATCAATAAAAGTGAAACATGTTAGATTGATACATGTTTCCTATTTGTCGGACTCCAATCCATATTTAATCTTTCACTCATATATATATATATATATATATATATATATATATATATATATATATATATATATATAATATAATAATATTTTTAGTTTTTAAAAATATGATTCCTCCGCTACATAAGAGTTCTCCTGTTTCAAAAACGAGAGCCGGAACCCTCAATATAATTATTAAAATTAATTTGAATTAAGGTATCGAGTCCCGTTTTACCCTCAAGCGAAAATTTAGGAATCTTAGAGTTAAGGTGTCTGGACCCGCTTCCTTGTCAAGCGAGAAGGAAGCGGGTCCAGACACCTTAACTCTACATAACTTAAAAAATTATGTTAGGGGTCTCGGCTCTCGCTTTTGAAACATGAGAACTCTTATGTAGCGAAGGAATCATATTTTTAAAAACTAAAAATATTATTATAATATAAGCTCTACTTCTGTATGGAGCACTGTTCTTTTGAAAATAAAGCTAAATATTAAGGAACACCGGATTATCTACCTAACGTGTTCTTTCCTATTTCACTGCACACCTGCATAC
>OZ038513.1:76772414-76777414 GCA_964036315.1 Acanthosepion esculentum
ATTAAAAAAAAAATATGATTCCTAAATTTTCGCTTGAGGGTAAAACGGGACTCGATACCTTAATTCAAATTAATTTTAATAATTATATTGAGGGTTCCGGCTCTCGTTTTTGAAACATGAGAACTCTTATGTAGCAAAGGAATCATGATTTTAAAAAAATGTTGTAATATATATATATATATATATATATATATATATATATATATATATATATATATATGTATAATATATGTATATATATATATTATATATATATATATATATAATATATATATATATATATTCATAAAATCAATAAAAGTTTAGTTAAAAATAAGGAAAATCACGCAAAATATTCATAGCCTCATTTTCTGTGTTGTTTCTTAATAGAAAAATTAAATTAACTTAAAATTCAATTGAAGATATTTTGTCTCTATGATTTTTTTACACGAAGTAAAAAGCTTGTTTTGAATCTTGAAAGTTTTCAAATTTGATCATTCATTTTAAAGTCCGAATCAGTCTTTGATTTCAGTGTCTTCTAGGAAATTTCAAGCCATATCAACTGCAAAAATGCGAGATGAGTTTTAATCGATAATATTTGTTTCTTCTAAATGTGTGTTAATGTGCATCACCGACACAGCAGCGGAAATAAAGCTTCATTCAATACAACAATAAACATAACGAAACACAAAGAAAACATCTGAAAACTTAGATATTAATAGAAAGAACATAAAAGATGATATATGATTTATTCATATACAAATGAAAAAACTTGAGTGTGTATTACGATATATATATATATATATATATATATATATATATATATATATATATATATATATATATATGTGTGTGTGTGTGTGTGTGTGTGTGTGTGTGTGTGTGTGTGTGTTTCTAATTATTTTAAACATTATTTCATTTATTTATTATTTTATTTATTTCAGTGTATACATGTGTTTTAGAAAACGTGCAGATTTTTTAAACGGTGTGAATTAGATATACCGGTCTGGGCATTCGAGAGTCTTTATATCTATCTATCTATCTATCTATCTATCTATCTATATATATATATATATATATATATATATGATCATATAAGGAGCAAGTAGGAAAACTGTTAAAAATTTCTTACTTAATCATTTTGTGAGATTTAATACATACTTTTGTCTCACACCAAACACTTATAATTGTACAAAAGTTAAAATCTGGCAATATCAGTATGTGTGTGTTCTTTAATATCGAGGTTGATTGTAAATCCTAAAATTAAATCAGAATTATTAATAAACATAAATACACGCGCACAGACTATATATACATACATACATACATACACACACACATATATATATATATATTTAAAAAATCCGCATTATGACCAAAACGTTTGTGGCTTCTCCCTCCTCTTGAACATATATATATATATATATATATATATATATATATATATATATATATATATATATATATATACCTGGTAGTGTTGACATATTCTCGACCTACTTTGCAAAATCAGTACTGAAATCTAAATCGGTCCGAGTACCTTTCAAGAACTTGCTATACACACAAACATACAGATACACACATAGACACAGACAAACACACACACAGAACCACCACACATATATAAATGTATATATATATGGGGAAATATGATATATCAATTTCTATTTCGAAAGTAATATATATATATATATATGAAGAAATATAGTCTTAAAGTGTGCTATATTAATGGGATAAAGTGTTCAATATCAGAGATAGAGCGTGTGTAAATATAAAAGTGAACATAGAAGTCAACATTTAGAGGCGACAGTCTGTTTCATGCTAAGTGTTGACTTCTATGTTCACTTTTATATATATATATATATATATATATATATATATATATATATATATATATATATATATATATATTACCTACTAATCCAGACGTTATTTTGTGAATACACATGTTTCTGTAGACGCTCTGATTCTTCTTTTATAAGCAGTGCAAATTACGTCTACCGAGAATTAATAACGGATCTTCGTAATCCGGTAATTTTCGAACCTGCATAGGCCTTTGTAGCAAAAAACAGTTTTTTGACTAGACCAGTCGGCCACATAGAGTGTTATAGGCCAAATGGTTTTTGGCCAAGCTGTCTATATTATGTTGAATTAGATGCTGGTTTCTCCTACAAAGGAGGACGCAGGTTCGAACTTTGGTGGAGAGAGCATCATCTGTATCGTCACTTGAATGTGCAGACCTCATTCGCACATAGTGTCTCTCCTCAAGTATTGTATATCCTCCATAAAACAAACGATTTAAGCAGTAAGAAATAAAGTCCAATAAAAATTTCATTGATTTCTTTGAAATATATATATATATATATATATATATATATATATATATATATATATATATATATATATATATAGTAAAGGTAATAAATCCTTTGCTATATAGTACAAGTGGTTCTTAGTAATATAAAACTGCTCCACAAAAAGAGCTCCATATATATATATATATATATATATATATATATATATATATATATATATATATATATATATATATATATTATTTATTTTAGGATATTAAAACAAAACATGTTAAATATCCTAAAATAATATTTAACCGTACTCTGTATTTTTAGCCATCTTTTAAAATAAATGTCACGGGCAGCAGAAATACACTCCATTTGTCCTCATTTTGCAATATATATATATATATATATATATATATATATATATATATATATATATATATATATATATATATAATTCGTTCGAAAATTATAACAGAAATATGTTATAAAATCACCAATAAAATAGCCATTTTGTTTCAATACTTCTGGTGTCATATCAAGTGATGAACCCGACATGAACCTCGATAGGGAAAACGCTGTTACATATCGAGTGGGATTTGGTTGATTCGAACCTTTTAAAACCCTTTATTCTACAATCAACATCATCACTTGATAAGACACCAGAAGTATTGAAACAAAATGGCTATTTTTGTAGTGATTTTATAACATATTTGCTCTACTCTGTATTGAGCACTCTTTTAAGAATAGTATTTTTTGCTTATTGGAATTTATTCCGCATACGCCAATCAAAAACTTGTATATATATATATATATATATATATATATATATATATATATATATATATATATATATATATATTTGCATAATACGTTCTAGCTCAATTTTTGACTAGGAAAATTTGCACACTCCTGATACATATAGCGTAATTGTAAGTAAGAGGATATTTATGAAACTAGAAAATAAACGCATACAATCTTTTGTGGTGATCAGTATACATATATACGCACACATATGAACATACACACTTATGTACATAAGGACAACTTGCATACCGATATGCACAGTAATATATATATGTAAATGTGTATGTCCTTAGATGCGTATTTGTAAATAACGTCGAATTGTAGGTAATACTTACATACATACATGCATATATATATATATATATATATATATATATATATATATATATATATATATATATATATATATATATGTGTGTGTATATGTATATATATTGTATTAAATTTAAACGCCAGGGTGCATCTTGTTCCATACGCTATAGGCTACATGTTTTGTGTCAACGTCTGGTTTTCAAAGAATCTCCTAAATTTTGAAGGTTGCTTGCCTTTTTCAAAACTAATTTACTAAATCCGGGCTAAACGGACTTTTGCTTACGGAAGTGTTTTATCATATATTTCAATAATAATAGTAATAATAGTAATATTCATAAAAATAATAATTATATCGAAATCAATCCATTATTACATAAAATTAGCGAAATTAACACATTACAACTTAATTTTTTTGCTTTTTTTTGCCTATGGTACCTTGCTGGCTCTTATAGTTGGCAGATTTAAATATTTTAGCTAACACCCTCTCTTACAATACATTAATCATTTAAATAGTTTCAGAATCCTAGCTTAGTAGAATGTGTAATTAAACGCAAGAAACATTTTTTTTTATATTTTATAAATGGGCCACCATTTATACGTAGAAGTAGTGTTTCTTGGGAAAGTTAGCCCGACGGAGCCCAACCCTTTTCTCCTCCTAGACGCGATTGTTAGACGAAGACTAAAGAACCCAGTCTGTCCTGCTATTTAGACATAACTGAGGAGGGGGAGAAGAAGAGGATTCATTACCTTAGAACGTAAGTGAATGTAATGAATCCGACTGGAATTCGAACTCTGCTCTCCGAATCCGCAAACCGAGCCGCTGTCTATGACTTCACCGTGGATCCTTGAAAGAAACTAAAATATTTATTTAATATTTAGTAAATTTAATATTTTGCAAGAAATTTAGTTAATATTAAAGTCATTGGGTTAAGCCCAAATTATTTTGTCTATAAATTGTATATATTCAAAGGCTCATTGCATATAAAGAGAGAAACGGCTTGATATTTAAGAATATATTTCACAGAAAATAACATTTCGCTATACACACACACACACACACACACACACACACACACACACACACATATATATATATATATATATTGTATATATATATGTATACATATATATATAAATATATACATATATATATATTGTATATATATATATATATATTGTATATATATATATATATACAATATATATATATATATAAATATATATATATACATATATATATATTGTATATACATATATATATATTGTATATATATATATATATATATATATATATATATATATATATATATATATATATATATATATATATAAAAATATATATATATATATATCAGAACAGAGGTTGAAAATAACTAGTGAAAATGTAGATCCAAGTAAAATTTTAAGCGGACAATTAATTTAAAAGTATAATTTAAACTATGATATTCAAATGTATTAATTGAATATAAAATAACCTTGTATATATATATATATATATATATATATATATATGCAAAATATATATACGCATATATTTCTATACAGATCAATATTGATTTATGGGTAACTTATATCTATCTCTCTCTCTCTCTGTATATATAT
>OZ038513.1:76782414-76789914 GCA_964036315.1 Acanthosepion esculentum
TTCATATCTATCTATCTATCTATCTATCTATCTATCTATCTATCTATCTATCTCAGTTTGCTCATATCTATCTATCTATCTATCTATCTATCTATCTATCTATCTATCTATCTATCTATCTCAGTCTGCTCATATCTATCTATCTATCTATCTATCTATCTATCTATCTATCTATCTATCTATCTATCTATCTATCTATCTCAGTCTGCTCATATCTATCTATCTATCTATCTATCTATCTATCTATCTATCTATCTCAGTCTGCTCATATCTATCTATCTATCTATCTATCTATCTATCTATCTATCTATCTATCTATCTATCTATCTATGAAAAGACTGAGATTGATACATAGATAGGTAGATATGTATAGACCGATGTAGATATACAGGTTGATATGAATAGACCAAAATAGATATATATGAAGGTAAGCATATACATATATATATATATATATATATATATATATATATGTATGCACATGATCGCACCTGTGTATATTTACTTGTATCTCTCTCTCTCTCTCTCTCTCTCTCTCTATATATATATATATATATATATACACAAACACACACACATATATATATAGGTAGACATGAATATATATATATATATATATATATATATATATATATATATAGAGAGAGAGAGAGAGAGAGAGAGAGCATCAGACAGATATCGATAAGCAGAGATAGATATGAAGAATGAGATAGGAAAATAGAGAGATATGAATACACTGAGATAAATTAATACGAAGAATGAAATAGATATGAATAATGAAAAATGAAATAGATAGATAGGTAGATAGATATGAACTGATTCAGATAGATAGATAAAAAGATAGATAGATATAAAGAGTGAACAATGAAATAGATAGATTGATAGATAGATAGATATGAACAGAATGAGATAGATAGATAGATAGATATGAACATATTTAGATAGATAGATATAGAGATAGATAGATTGAGATAGATAGATAGATAGATAGATAGAGAGTGAAATGTGAAATAGATTGATATATAGATAGATAGATAGAACAGAATGAGATAGATAGATAGATATGAACAGAATGAGATAGATATAGAGATAGATAGATTGAGATATATAGATAGATAAATTGAGATATATAGATAGATAGATAGATATGAAGAGTGAAATGTGATATAGATAGATAGATAGATAGATATATAGATTGATATATAGATAGATATGAACAGAATGAGATAGATAGATAGATATGAACAGAATGAGATAGATAGATAGATAGATAGATATGAACAGAATGAGATAGATAGATAGATAGATATGAACAGATGGATATATATAGATAGACAGATAAATATGAACAGAATGAGATAGATAGATAGATAGATATATTCTCTTTGTATATGATTGTTTATATACATTCATTATTTTTATCGTCATCGCCGTCTCATGATTACAATTCTTTTATTTATGAATAAATTATTAATTTCTAGAAATGTTCATACAACATTTACATTCGCTTCTATCTACACACTTCATAAGTCCGCGCACACACGCAAATACGCTTTGTGTGTGCGTGTGTATGTGCTGAATACTTTGGCGAGTGTATAAACTTTCGCCAGCCTTTGTGACAGAAGCGATGTGACGTTGAAATAAATACGGGCGTTTGCTGTTCACGTGCGTGTGTGCTGGCGGTCCGGTGTGTACGTGTGTTAGTCGCCGGCCTGTGATATCGCTTTCTCTCACGTTTTCTCTTCATCGATATCTTTTTATGAATAATTAGGTGCTCCTGTCGACATATAGACATACTGTCACTCTCTATCTGTCATTCTTCATATCTATCTATCTATCTATCTATCTATCTATCTATCTATCTATCTATCTATCTATCTATCTATTTCATTCTTCACATCTATCTGACTCTTCATTATCTATCTATCTATCTATCTATCTATCTATCTATCTATCTATCTATCTATCTATCTATCTCTATCTATCTATCTATATATCTCATTCTGTTCATTATCTATCTATCTATCTATCTATCTATTTCATTTTTCACATCTATCTGATTCTTCATTATCTATCTATCTATCTATCTATCTATCTATCTATCTATCTATCTATCTATCTATCTATGCGTCTATTTATCTATCTATCTATCTATCTATCTATCTATCTATCTATCTCATTCTGTTCATTATCTATCTATCTATCTATCTATCTATCTATCTATCTATCTATCTATCTATCTATCTCATCCTGTTCATTATCTATAACTCTCTTTATGCATCTATGTCAGTTTCTATCTATCTATCTATCTATCTATCTATCTATCTATCTATCTATCTCTCTCTCTCTATCTATCTATCTATATATCTCATTCTGTTCATTATCTATCTATCTATCTATCTATCTATCTATCTATCTATCTATCTATTTCATTCTTCACATCTATCTGACTCTTCATTATCTATCTATCTATCTATCTATCTATCTATCTATCTATCTATCTCTCTCTATCTATATATCTCATTCTGTTCATTATCTATCTATCTATCTATCTATCTATCTATCTATCTATCTATCTATCTATCTATCTATCTATCTCATTCTGTTCATTATCTATCTATCTATCTATCTATCTATGTATTTCATTCTTCACATCTATCTGATTCTTCATTATCTATCTATCTATCTATCTATCTATCTATCTATCTATCTATCTATCTATCTATCTATGCGTCTATCTATCTATCTATCTATCTATCTATCTATCTATCTATCTATCTATCTATCTCATTCTGTTCATTATCTATCTATCTATCTATCTATCTATCTATCTCATTCTGTTCATTATCTATCTATGTATCTATCTATCTATCTATCTATGCGTCTATCTATCTCATTCTTCATATGTATCTCTCTATATCTAATTATTTTTCATCTCTCTCTCTCTCTCAATCTCTCTCTCTCTCTCTATATATATATTGATAGACGATAACATTTTGTTGACACACACACACACACACACACACACACACATATTGATATATATGTATGTATGTATGGGGAATTCAAGTTGAGTTAATTACATTCACTAGCGTGCTAATACCCTTGGGAAAGGTATGAATCCACCGCTGTAGGTAAATAACAGGACAAGGTTCTATAGCACTGGAGAAAGGCAAAACCCGAGGAGGTTCATTTGCTGACCCCCGTCGCGCACAGTGCAGCAGTATTTTCTGTATTTGGCTCATCTAAAAAGTCTGGCTGCTTCTGCACAAGCCTTCACCATTATAATCAAATTATATGTCCGGGATAGACATTGTCTCTATGGCCTGAAACAGTCTTGACGATTGCATTTAGCATGAAACAAACTGTCGCCTCTCAGTGTTGGCTTTAATGTCCACTTATATATATATATATATATTTTTTTTTTCTATGAAAATAAATAAATAGAAATAATTTTTTTTAATTAAATAATATTTTAGTTTTACTTCATTTTTTACGATTCGGTGCAGATTTTCATTAACTTGGGGCCTTGTTTGCCAAAAAAAATATTCATGATTTAAATTCTCCCAGGTCTTCTTCTTATAACTAAGATGAACTTAAAACATTGCATGTAAGAATTTCTCAAAATGTCATAAAATTAAACAAGTGGGGTTAACATATGTGAACATATTTTTACAAAAGTTTTTCTGTAAAAGAAACGTTTGAAAAATAATTTAATTCATTTGCGAATAAGTCCTGAAAGTTCCATTAAAATCCAACAAATCAGTTTGTTTTGCACCAGAAAAGACCAAAAATTATTCATCCAATTCATGCTCACTTGATGACGAAAAGAAAATTTAAATTTTACTCTTTTTTTACTGTTTTTTCACAAAAATGATCAGTGGAACATGTGATGAAGCCATTTCTGACCTTAGGTCTCTGGTTGGGACCCGGAAGGAAATTTGTATACAATAGAAATCAAAGGAACTAATAATAATAAAAGGAATTCTACCTTATTGTTAAATGATGTTTTGTTTGTTCATTAATTTATATAGACTTAACAAAAGAGAGCATTATCATTAGTTTTCAAGAACTTCTCAAAAGGCAATATTCTTTGTTAAAAATATTCTGTCTTGAAATTCTTTTCTTCATTCTGTTATTTTTTGCTGTTTTGCAATGCTTTTGTATGTTGTAAATTTAAGATTAATCTACTCGGGCGTAAGTTCAATCCCTGGGTTAGGCAGTAAATACCAGATTCTGGCTGAGAAAAAAAAAATGGTAGCTCAAAAACCAAATTAGTTTCAGCAGAGGAATGTAAAAAATCTTGCCCACGAATTAAATAAAGGGTTTCATTCGAGAATTTAACAAATACAAGATTTATTGATTTGTTCTTTACGGCTTATCAACCTTTTGTAGGTTCTGTCTATATTTCTGAGATGAGGTATTATGTACAGTATTTACATTAGTCGGACTATTGTCCTCATCTTTGTCGCCATTTCTGTCACAACGTTTCGGCCGTTGTACGCTCCGGCCTTCTTCAGGTGGTTGGAATTTCGAACTGAACCCCTAAAGGACACATGGCACAGTGGATAAAGGCGTTGGTTAGATCCAGTGACAGACCCAAAGAGTGTGAGTTCAATACCTGGTTCAGGCAGTGGAGAACTTTCAGAGGGAAAATTACCAGGAGATAACTGATAACTGACATCCATCAAACATGGCTCGTGGAACTAGAACAGTCTACCCCAGTGATCGAAATAAAGGGTTCGGTTCGAAATTCCAACCACCTGAAGAAGGCCGGAGCGTACAACGGCCGAAACGTTGTGACAAATATGGCGACAAAGATGAGGACAATAGTCCGACTAATGTAAATACTTTTGTAGGTTATTTAACGACAGAAAATATTTTTAGAGGGAAAATTATTTTTGAATTATTTACTGATATAAATCTTACTAATTAACCCATAGCCAGGGGGAAGAAAAATGGATTTATGCATTTTCCAATAATATATGCGCATGTGAACCCGTCTTGAACTCGGCTCTCCAATTTCAAATTCCTAACCGTTATTCATTACTCCATCCGCACATGCAAGCGGTCGCCCATTTAGGTACTGACCAAACTCGATGTTGCTTAACTTCGATGATTGTACGAGAACAGGTGTTTCAACATGATGTGGCCTTAGGCCGATTATACCACCCGCACATCCAAGCTTACAGCACTTGGTATTCCTAACCGATCACCCATATAATTACTGACTGATATGACGTTGCTTAACTTCGGTGATACAACATCTGAAATATTATGGTCCATATTTATATTTCATTTTTAACATGTTTTAATTTCCTAAAATAAATCATTTTTAACTCTACTCCGTATTGAGCTCTTTTTAAATGAAATGTTACCACAGAGGAATTATACGCCATTTGTTCTCATTTGAACTGGATATATTCACACACACACACACACACACACACACACACACACACACACACACACACACACACACAAACACCCGGACGTCTAGCCACACTGATGAGCTGTGAAACAGCGAAACAGTCTGTCTGTGGATGACAATATATATATATATATATTTATATATATATATATATATATATATATATATTTATAAATATAAATGACAATAAGGAAAACTGTAATAGTTGCCGACGCGTCTCGTCCAATGTGGAGTTTCTCAAGGCAAAAAACGAAATGAATTTATTAAAACAAAGTAACTAATAATAACAAAACAAAATGTCCTTAGCAACTGGAAGAATTTAGAGAATGCTATTTTCATACTGTTAACTGAAAATTACCTCAATTACTGTGACAGTAGTTGACGTAATTACTGTGGAGATATTGTTATTATTGCTGTGTTGACGGATTCGATACATGACTGACGAGGCAGATTTTTTTCTCGCACTAGGTTGCCATTTTTCTGCGGTAGATCAGTTGCCATCCAAAGCTATAGAACCCAGTCTATCCTGCTATTTAACGGACATTACTTGCGAAGTTTTCGTTAAAAACAATGTATTTTTTAAAACGTGAACCTGTGTAACCTTTCGTCTGTTATAAAACTTCCTTTTTGTGCTACGCGATTTTTCTCTACACTGATTATTCTATAAGTATGTTTTAATGTCGCATTTTCTATATTATTTTATAAGAATACGATGAAGGTGATCATGCCTCTGTACATATAACTTTAATTATCTGTGAATTACTATGATTTCTCGGAAAAGATAATGGAGTATTTTCTCGTTGCTTTCTCCACAGTTTTGAAATCTTCCATTATACTGGCTGCCAACCAAGGCTTGAGAACGTGGTCTACCCATTAGCTAATGGTGAATGACAAAGAGAAATGCATTTTTTAAATGAAGATAAGAGTGTAGATCACCTGCACATCCACAAGCATTTAGGAATAAATCTTTTTAGCTTAGGATCCGTAGAGTATCTGTGCGTTCTGCATAGGCTCAGAGTGTATTATCTATGAAAATTGGTACACATAGACACCAAACACACACACACACACACACACACACACACACACATATATATATATATATATATATATATATATATATATATATATACAGTAATGGATAGCGGCTTGGATTGAGGAATCGGAGAGCCAAGTTGGAATTCCAGTCGAATCCATTACATTCATTTACGTGCTAATACCCTCTTATTCTCCCCCCTAGCTATGGGTAAATAGAATGACAGACTGGGTTCTATAGCCTTGGATGGCAACTGGTCTAGGAGAAAGATAACTCTGAATTCAAAAACCTCTGGAGGGTCGTTTGGGGACCCTGTGGCACGAAGTGCACCATGTCTGTATTCGGCCCTTCAAAAAGTGTGGATGGTCCTGCACGAAACCTTCACCACTGTAATCAAATCTCATGTGCTGTTGTCGGGCTGTCAGTTTCCTAGGAACTGATCTGCTTGACCCTGATACGTCGAATTCGACGGGAGAGTCGAGTATACATATATATATATGTATGTATATTTTCTAAAGAATTAATGTATTCATTTTTTACTCCGACATTTTTATTACTTCAAATGTTATTATTAGTAGATACTTGTATTTGAAATAGACGTTCCATTTTTATTTTAAAAAAATGTGTATTATACCTATCGAACTGCGCATTCTGATAGGGAGCTAACCTACATCCCCCTTTGTAGGAGAACCCAACGTTTGATCCGGTGTGCCTTACACATCGGCTACAGAGTGCTTTCCTGCAAAAGGATAATAGATGATTTGCGATGCTCGCTCTCTCTCCCTATACACCACAAAACACACACCTCTACCTTGAGTATCACTTCAGCCTTGTATTCAATTCACTGACATAGTTTTTATTTTATTTTATTGTTCATCTAATACAAGAGAGAGGGTTAATAAATGGCCGTGATTTTAGGAAGAGAGCAGCGACAGCCTGTTTCATGATTCAACTCTATCTTCATGGATTAAAGATTGCGTTATATATCTATATCTATATATATATATATATATATATATATGTATATATATGC
>OZ038513.1:76797414-76799914 GCA_964036315.1 Acanthosepion esculentum
CAATAAAGTTAAAATGAAACCTGCGTCCACATTTGTAGGAAAACCAGTGCCTGAAGCAGTGTGCTCCCCACCGCTATTTATTTAGGATGTCGGAAAACTTACAGCGCCTTGAAAATCTTTATAATATTTCTCTATGAGTGTTCTTAAATCTTCGGGGACCATACTAACTAATAAGGCCTTCTGATGTTTATCCTTTTACTTAGATTCTGGGGAGCTTGTTGGACCGAGAACATTTCGGCATCCCTTCGTATAAATAAATATAAAATATCCATTATAAAAAAAAAACCCTGACCGAACTAAATTCTACGGTAGCACCTCTCTGATTATATTTAAATGGAAGCGTCAGAATAATATGACGACTGCGCGAAAGTAGTCGAGGGGACTGAGCAAGTTTTGTTCTTGATCGATATATTTGCGTCGAGGTTAAATCGACAATGAGTCGCATCTTCACCATTTACATTATTCGGACTATTTTCCTCATCTTTGTCACCATGTTTATCACAACGTTTCGGCCGTTGTACGCTCCGGCCTATTTCAGACAGTTGGAATGTCGAACTGAACCCTTTATTTCGCTCACTGGGGTAGACTGTTCTAGTTCTAGGTGCCATGTCTAATGGATGTCAGTTATCTCCTGTTAATTCCCCTCTGAAAGTTCTCCACTGCCTTAACCATGTATTCAACTCACACTCTTTGGGTCCTGTCACTGGATCTAACTAACGCCTTTATCCACTGTGATAAACATGGCAACAAAGATGAGGACAATAGTCCGAATAATGTAAATAGTGTACATAATACCGCATCTCAGAAATATAGACAGATACTGAAAGGCCGAAACGTGATCAATATAGCGACAATGATGAGGATAATAGTCCGAATAATGTAAATAGTGTACATAATACCTCATCTCAGAAATATATAGAGATACTGAAAGGCCGAAACTTTGTAATAAATATGGCGACAAAAATGAGGACAATAGTCCGAATAATGTAAATAGTGTATATAATACCTCATTTCAGAAATATAGACAGATACTGAAAGGCCGAAACGTTGTAATAAATATGGCGACAAAGATGAGGACAATAGTCCGAATAATGTAAATAGTGTACATAATACCTCATCTCAGAAACATAGACAGATACTGAAGGGCCGAAATTTTGTAATAAATATGGCGACAAAGATGAGGACAATACTCCTAATAATGTAAATAGTGTACATAATACCTCATCTCAGAAATATAGACAGATACTGAGTCACATTTTATGTGTGCCCCACGTTAAAGTGATCGTATGTCGCATTCAATTGGTACTCCAATTTAAATGATCATTTGTCCCATTCTATGAGTACTCCATGTTAAAGTGAACATGTAGCACATTCTTTGGGTGCCCCACGTTAAAATGAACATGAATCAAACTCTTTGGGTATCCCCAAGCTATATATATATATATATATATATATATATATATATATATAAGTTTGTATGTGTGTGTTCCTTCTAATGCCTTATCATTCTCTTTAAAAAAATGTAGCCCCTTTATTATCGACTTGTTTGGAGTGAACTGATTAAAAACATCATATCTATCTATCTATCTATCTATCTATCTATCTATCTATCTATCTCTCTCTCTCTCTCTCTCTCTATATATATATATATGTATTCGCAATACGAATTCACAGCCCGCGTTTGCTAATCTGCGACCGTTATCTTTGGATAGCAAACTTCTACGTCAAAATACCAGAATGTCATCTTTGAGGGGTGGACATCTCTGTTGTAATGTCCATATGATCACTCTGATGATGGCGCATCTGAGCCGAAAGTTTAGATCGCGAAACACCATCATTAGAAATATCCAAATGTTGGTCATTTTTGTTTTCATTTCACCCGAAACTAAAGCCACAATACAAAGCTTAGAACGGCTCATAATCAAACATAATAGGCATTCAGTGTCTGTTACATTTAACGATACATGTTTCAATTATATATATATATATATATATATATATATATATATATATATATGTATGTACGATGAGGATATGCATTGAAACACGACTGCAAGCCTGTAGCTTTTTCGGTGTAATATCCTAATATATATATATATATATATATATATATATATATATATATATATATATATATATATATCGTAAAGGTAATAAATCGGTTGGTATATAATTCAAGTGGATCCTAGTAATATAAAATATTTCAAGTCATCCCCAAAAGGAATTAAATGTTTTTATTATTAGAGAGCAGAAATTAATACACAATAAAATCCAAAATAGCCTCATATCGGGAATAAACTTTTTTTCAACCGACGAAAAAATAAAATTCGGCAGTCATTTTTCTTGATCGGTTGAAATAAGCTTATTCCCCATATGAGGGGATTTTGGATTTTATTGTATATTAATATACATACATTCCACCATATATACATATATATATATATATATATATATATATATATATATATATATATGTGTGTGTGTGTGTGTGTGTGTGTGT
>OZ038513.1:76804914-76807414 GCA_964036315.1 Acanthosepion esculentum
GGTGTGTTTTTGTTTCTGTTTGTAATTTCCCATATATGTTTAGAAAGCATTGTGCTGTTTGCGTGTTCAATAATAATAATAATAATAATAATAATAATAATAATAATAATAATAATAATAATAATAATAATAATAATAACAACAACAACAACAACAACAAAACTGACCCATTACTGCATAGAGTCTCTTTTAAAAACTTATCTCTTTCTATCTAATATATATTGTTGGTTAATGGCAATCTTTGTGCTGGTGGACTTATAATTTTAGGTTAGGTCCTCTTTAAAATTAAATTTATCCCTGCAGTAATGGGTTAACTAGTTTCATTAACCTAACGTAGTATGAGTTAATTAAACAAAGTAAGGCATGAAACTTACTAATTATTAAATCCAGAGCGTGGCCCTCAAACTTTTCGTATATATATATATATATATATATATTTATATATATATATATATAATCATTTATTTAAATATTATAACATAAATATGTTATAAAATCACTACAAAAATAGCCATTTTGTTTCAACACTCCCAGTGTCTTATCAAGTGATGATGTTGAATGTAGAATAAATAGTTTTTAAAAAGTTCCAAATTCATTAACGGTCCTTCGCTAGGGGTAAACGCTGTAACATAAGTCAGAATGACCAATCAAAACGCAAGTATATGGTGATTCAAAAAACCTGACCACGAAGCAAGGTTATCAATGGGGGGGGGTGTCAAGGGAGTAGAGAGATATGGTTGAGCTAGGCGCAACACTTCGACTCCCTCCTCCCTAAATTCTTTTGAGGAAAACCAGAAAAATGCTGGTTATTGGAATTTACTCCGTATATATATATATATATATATATATATATATATATATATGAAAGTGAACATAGAAGTCGACACTTAGAGGTGACAGTCTGTTTCATGCTAGTGCAATCGTCAGACAACTAGTGCTGTTATTTTTCTCGGCTATTTACGATTGCACTAGCATGAAACAGACTGTCGCCTCTAAGTGTTGACTTCTATGTTCACTTTTATATTTACACACGCTCTATCCCTGATATTGAGCACTTTATCCTATAAATATAGCACATATTAAGACTATATTTCTTCATATATATATATATATATATATATATATATATATATATATATATATATATATATATATGTGTGTGTGTGTGTGTGTGCAGGTATGCAGAAAAATCGGAAAGAACACGTTCGGTAAATAATCCAGAGTTCTTTAGTATTTTTGTTTTTATTTTTATTTTTATTGTTAAAAAGACAGTGCTCCATACAGAAGTAGAGCTTATATTATAATATTTTTTTTAAATTGACCGTTCTGTAGATAAGAACTTACTCTTCGATCACTTAACCAATATGGCCGCCCCCAGCCGTTTCCATAGTAATTAATGTTGCAAGAGACCAACTTATAAATACGCGCAAACCACAAGATAGCTTATTCCTAAATTTTCGCTTGAGGATGAAACGGGACTCGATACCTTAATTCAACTTAATTTCAATAATTATATTGAGGGTTTCGGCTCTCGTTTTTGAAACATGACAACTCTTATGTAGCGAAGGAATCATATTTTAAAAAATATTATAATATATATATATACATATATATATTTATAAAAGAATATAAAATATAAAAATAAAAATATTATAACATATATATATATATATATATATATTTATAAACAACTTTATATATATATATATATTGTTATTAGTATGAATTTATCTTTTGTTAAAACGTCGTATTTCGCAATCTATGAAAACATTCTCGAAACATGATGACAAACAAATGTGTAATGTTATATAAACATTTAAACTTATTTTTCAGGGAGTTTTGATGGTTTCATAAAGAAAGAAAACTGAAGTGAATTCCTAGAAAGAATTTACTTGGTAGATTTGTGCCTCAAAGTATTTCCGTCGGCAGGTGCGACAATACAGGGACAACGGAGAGACGGGAAGCACCTTTTAAACCCCACCCGATAGAACTACACGCACATTACAAACATTCAGATCTACCGATATGGTTCAGAGTCAAATATACAACACCTGCAAATTCAAATACATACAGACAGACTTCGTTTTGGTATTAATTTCTAAATATATTTATAGATGAGGGTATATATAAAAGTGTAGGGAGTTGTTTGCTTAAGGTTCTAAAATATATATCTTCAATATTTGAGATTATAAATATTAATAAAAAATAAATACATACATATATATGTGTGTGTGTCTGTGTGTGAGTGCGTGCGTGTGGTACGTGATTATATATACATATACATATATATATATATATATGTGTATGTGTGTGTGTGTGTGTGTATTCGGGCAATAACCTTTCTTTTAAAAATCTTTCTTTAAATACAGCAGATAAGGAAGAAGTAATGACATGTAGCATAATACTGACATATATATATATATATATATATATATATATATATATATATATATATATATATATATATATATATATATATATATGTATTTATAAATATATA
>OZ038513.1:76817414-76822414 GCA_964036315.1 Acanthosepion esculentum
AATTTTTAATCTTACTAATATAAAGACCCCTTCCCGACCACCTAGGAAAAAAGTTTATTCATCCTAAGGTATTCTATTGATAATTATAAATTTGGATATAAATGAGATTCAGGAAAAAAGTGACTCAGATATCGCATTCTAATGATTAAACTGGTAAATTTAAAGAGCTTTTGACAAAATATTGAAAACTATTTTACAATACACTCAGAACAAGATTCTATAGAATTCTAGAACAGCTTAAATTAAATCTAGAGTATTCCAGAAAACCTCATACAGTATAAAAACAGCTTGAAATAGCCACTGAAGTCACTAACCAGATGAAAGGGTACAAACACGGATCAGAACCACTTAAGGCATCTATTATTGCCCTCTCAAAAGCAGGCAAGTCTACGAGAGAAATTGCAGAAATTGCAATAACCTCGCAATCAACTGTCTCTCGAGTGCTTAGGGCACATAATGATGCCACTCCTGCTCCAAGGAAGGAAACAAGGGAACGAAAGAAAAAGATTGATAATAGAACTGGCAGGGTAATCAAGAGAGAAGTTGCGAAGAATAGGACTATAACTAGCCAAGAAATTGCAGCCAGTCTAAGCGAAGAGCAAGGTGTTAGACTTGCCTCTTCAACAGTCCGTCGGTGGCTGTTAGAACAAGACTACAAATCTTGTACATGAAGGTTTAAGCCGCTAATAAGCAAATCCAACAAAGCCAAGAGACTTGAATGGGCTCACTATTACAAAAATGTCACAATGTATGTGCATGTTTGTGTATGTAATTTAATCTATATTTTTTTATTTTACCACAAGCAAGAGAATAAAGCCACTAAGGCACAAGGACTTATTAATTTTGAATGAATAAGAAAAAACATTATTGAGGTGCGAGAACTACAGAAGCGGAATCAAAAATTGCATTTAAATTTTTGAAGATCAAACTTGATTGGAAAGCAAGTGTCTAGAAGAGAGTTCCACAAGCGAGAAGTGTGAGAAAATAAACTGTTAGCATAGAACTTACGATTACATCTTGCCAATTCAAGTGTAAATTGATGAGACCTTGCTGCCAATCTGGTATTACACTTAGATTCATAAAGATTAGGTACCGGAGGGAAGTTCATCAAAACAATTACCATGGAAGTATTTACAGAAAAGACACAGGGAAGCTATGCTACGGCTGTGCGTCAGATTTAGGCAGCAAGTATTTTTATTATTATTCACTGTTTTATATATATATAAAGCGATTTTCCAAGGGTAGCTTAGATGTGGCAGAAGGCCAAAAGTAGGGGGCACCCAGTGAGGAACGAACTCACTATTCAGTCGTAACTGTTCTAGCGAGACAAGCTTGCTAACCACTACACCGCCTCGAGGTGCCCTAAATGATTTTCCAAGCGTAGCTTAGATGTGGCACAAGGCCGAAAGTAGGGGGCACCCAGTGAGGAACGAACTCACTATTCAGTCGTAACTGTTCTAGCGAGACAAGCTTGCTAACCACTACACCGCCTCGAGGTGCCCTAAATGATTTTCCAAGCGTAGCTTAGATGTGGCACAAGGCCGAAAGTACGGGGCACCCAGTGAGGAACGAACTCACTATTCAGTCGTAACTGTTCTAGCGAGACAAGCTTGCTAACCACTACACCGCCTCGAGGTGCCCTAAATGATTTTCCAAGCGTAGCTTAGATGTGGCACAAGGCCGAAAGTAGGGGGCACCCAGTGAGGAACGAACTCACTATTCAGTCGTAACTGTTCTAGCGAGACAAGCTTGCTAACCACTACACCGCCTCGAGGTGCCCTAAATGATTTTCCAAGCGTAGCTTAGATGTGGCACAAGGCCGAAAGTACGGGGCACCCAGTGAGGATCGAACTCACTATTCAGTCGTAATTGTTCTAGCGAGACAAGCTTGCTGACCATTACACAGCCTCGAGATGCCCAAAGAATAGCGATTTTCCAAGCGTAGCTTAGATGTGGCACAAGGCCGAATTTAGGGGGCACCCAGTGAGGATCGAACTCACTACTCAGTAGTAATTGTTCTAGCGAGACAAACTTGCTAACCATTACACCGACTCGAGGTACGTGCACACACACACGCACACACACACTCACACACATACACACGCGCGCGCACACACACAGAGAAATATATATATATATATATATATATATATATATATATATATATATATATATATATATATATATATGTCAAGCTAATAAATTTGTTGGTATATAATCCAAGTGGATCCTAGTATTATAAAATAGTAAAAATGATCCACAAAAAGAACTCAATGTATTTATTTATTTTTATTATTTTTTGGCTGCCGTATGAGGTGATTTTTTAAATTTTTATTGTGTATTAAACATATATATATATTTAGAAAAATATGACAAACTGTAAAATTTATTGTGACGTGTTTCAACTGTTAGGATTTAATTGGACTGGGCTTTGTTGATGTTACCACGTCTACACATGCGCACAAAACGAGAGACGTTGGTAGTTTCAAAATTTCCTAAAAAAAAAAAAAAATTTTGAATAAAGAATACAGATGAAATTCACTAGGTTGAAAGAAAAAATATTCTTCCCAAAATATTCTTTCAAAAAAATTTGAAATATATAATCCGTTGGTATATAATCCAAATGAATCCTAATAATATAAAATCTTAAAACTGATCCACAAAAGACACTCAATGTATTTATTATAACAGAGAATATGAATTACATAAAATAGAAATTTGGATTTCTATTTTATGTAATATATATATATATATATATATATATATATATATATATATATGAGAGAGGGGAAACAATGAATCAGGAATGTACAAGAGATATTAATCTACCTATTAATCTACTTTCCTACCAAACTGCAACATGCACACACTTATAAATATGTTAATTTTATATTATTTTTTATGCATGTGCATGTGGCCGAATAGTACCGAATAGTACCCAATCTCCCTGACTTGTCAGGAAATCTTGATATTATCGGGTTTTAAAAAGCGATCTTCGTGTGCGGCACACTTGAAAAGTTCCTGAAAACTACACCGCGAGGTTTGAGCCAAGCCTAGTAAATGAAATTGTGTAGACGCTACTATTTGGGAGGCGTCGATAATTATGCTAGCACCAGCGTGACCGAGGGTGTGAGTGTGCTGGCCTTATTCCAACTGTTCATCACCACAGATAATGCGCTATCACTCCAAAAATAGTAACTAAGGTCCACTCAACATCATTGGGATCTTAGGAAGTTGAACAAAAACATCTGGGCAGGCATATACCCACCCTGGTGGACAAGCATACGCGGATACGAGATGTAGCTATATATATATATATATATATATATATATATATATATATATATATATATATATATATATATATATATGTTGAAAGGTAATGAAGGGTTTGGTAATCCGTGTAGATAATTCCAAAGAGGATGTAACAGTAACAGACCAAATATTAATTAAATAATATATATATATATGTGAATCATCCATACAAAAAGCAGATAGTGAAGTTAATGATATAAATGGCAAGAATACATCTCAAACAATTTTATTAAGATACATTAACATTAAGATGAATGTTATGATCCCTGTTTTTAATAAATTCCAGTTGCATAATGTCTTTTTATACAAGTACTTTCGTCTGTTCATACAGACATCATCAGGTATGGAAATAGATTTGTTTTTTACATCCAGGTAATAACAGGAACGAAAGCTTGTAAAAAAGACCTTATGCAACTGGAATTTATTAAAAACAGGGATCATAACATTCATCTACAGGTTCGTGAGATAATGTATCTTAATAAATTTGTTTGCAAAGATGTATTCTCGCCATTTATATTATTAACTTCACTATCTGCTTTTTGTATGAATGATTAATGTAATATAAATTGAACTGCACCACATACTTGATATATATATATCTATTTATGTATCTATGTTTGCACACACACATACACATAGAGAAACACACATAGTAAGAAATACATGTATATTTGTGTATTCATGTACATATATACGTATACATACACACACACACGCACACACACATATATATATATATGTAAATAAATATAAATATGTGTGTGTGTGTGTGTATGAATATATTTACATATTTACATATAAACCTAAGTATATGTATGCATGTTCACACACACATACACATATAGGCTCTGTCTCTCTCTCTCTCTCTCTCACACACATCCATATATATATATATATATATATATATATATATATATATATATATATTTATGAATATACGTGGGAATAATGTACAATCGACTCTATTTCTACATTTTATTTGAACACACATTTCTGTCGACATGGATAGATTCAAAATTTGACTTTCCCGTTCTGGTTTTTTTTTTTTTTTTGCTAGAGTTTGAATATTTTCGTCGAGGCTAAATGCGATGATTAATTAAAATAGATCATTAATTAACTGGATCTTCTACGCTATCTGAATACAAACCTCGACTTACATATGAACTGCAAAACAATGGCATTTCGTAAATCTATTTACAAGGAAAAGTTGTCAGAAAGTACGATTATGAAATTGTACATTTGCTAGAAAAGATAAGTAAAATGAAAAAGTAAACATAGGCTTTTGTTTAGACATTTGATCGCTTATCTGATATTTAATTAACGTCTATTTTTTAGACTATGTCTGTTCCATAAGTTGATGACAGAGTAGCGCCAAGCCTAGTCCGTGCTTAGATGTAGGTGGGGGGCACTTGGAATCACTGGTTACTGTAAGCGACCTACTTCAATTTGAAATATGTGTTGGCCTTAAATAACCCACAAAGAGGTAATAAAGCATAAAAAAACAATCAATAAATCCATAGTAAGTTTAGTCTGGTACAAGGACACAAGAATGTGAGACCTTATTGAGAATAAACTATTAGTGATTGGTTATATTCACTCGTGTAAACTGCCCCCTCTTTCTCCCTCTCTCTCTCTCTAAGTTTGTAACACCCTATTTATCATCATTTAGTTGGGTCTCTGTTGTT
>OZ038513.1:76827414-76834914 GCA_964036315.1 Acanthosepion esculentum
CAAATGTGCCTGGGCAGGCGTCTGCAATAGGGATTGGCTAGAGAGGCAAACTTGAATTAGGCAGCTAACTGTTATATATATATATATTGTTTTAAACGTTGTTTTTAGTGGGTACTCGGATTTTAGTAGACCGACCACTTATTTATTATACAGTATATTTATTTATTTTGGTCTACCGGTGTGAAAATTCTAAACATAATCTCCGGTAGGAATCGAACCTACGACCCTCATGGCAGAGGCAGCCATTGTTTAGCGCGATACGCCTTACCGCTTGTTAATAAACATCTGTCTTATTAATATAAATTCCATTGATACCCACTGAATCTCGGAATGTTGAATGTAACACCAATCAGCTAAGTGACAACATTTTACACCTATTAATCATATATATATATATATATATATATATATATATATATATATATATATATATATATATATATATATATATATATATATATATATATATATATATATATATATATATATATATATATATATATATATATATATATATATATATATATATATATATATAAAGCTAAAATTTGGAGGCGACGCTCCAGATTTCGAAGAATTGCCTAAAAGATTGCAGGTTGCTCGCTTTTTTCAAAGCTAATTATTCCACCTCATTCCAGGCCAGAATCACTTCTCTTCCTGAAATCTTTTGATATATATTTAATAATTATATAACAATTATAATAATTATAATAACGAATTTACCTCCTTATTGCATAAAGTCGCCTTAAAATTTTAGCTATTTTGGCCTAATTTGTTATAATGGTAATCTACTAATCTACAAATTTGTTATAATGGTAATCTACTAATCTACTAATTTGGTAATAATGGTAAAACTTAGAGATGACGGATTTTAAACTGGAGGCAACCACCCATCTACAAAATTGGACGGCATGCACTAATAGATGAAACAGTTAATTAAACCGAAGGACTTGTGAAACATACTAATTACTAAATCCAGAGGGGGGATATATATTGTGTTTATATATTGCAGTGAGCATTAAACGGACAGTCACCAGGCAGTGTTGCTCCACATGTCCACACAGCCTATATTCGGCCTATTATTCAGAAAACATTGAATTACTTACAGACTATATATATATATATATATATATATATATATATATATATATATATGAAGAAATATAATCTTAAGATGTGCTATGCTTATGGGATAAAGTGCTCAATATCAGAGATAGAGCGTGTGTAAATATAAAAGTGAGCATAGAAGACAACACTTAGAGGTGACAGTCTGCTAGCATGAAACAGACTGTCGCCTCTAAGTGTTGACTTCTGTTCACTTTATATATATATATATATATATATATATATATATATATATATATGTATGAAAAAAATTCGCAATTATTTTAGATTATAATGTATTTTTTAATATACCTTATTCTATATATTTTGCTACATGTGTTTCGGATTTTGAGACGTTCATCAGGCGAAGAATGGTTATTTCCATATATTATTTAAAGGAAAGAATTTTACCCCATATGTTAAATCTCTCGTTGGAACAACAATTAATTGTTGTCTAAATTACGCAAAAATGGAAATAACACTGACATCTCATTTTAACACATATATTTACCAAATTGACACAAAATTATCTTGAAATATTAAAGAGTAAATTTATTCAATATAATTGCCATTGGCTTGAAGCACGGCTTCCGGGTGAATTCACAATGTCCTTCATCTTTTTATGGGCGGTCTCCTTGTTTCAGTTGCTGAATGCTGCCATAACCCTTGCTTCAGTTCTATGTCACAAAAAGTTACGTTTGTCTCTCTCTCAACTGCACCTCGTACATAATGACCAGAGGGATGCTGTCTGGGGTGTTAGGTGGCCAAATGTAACGGGTGGTGTAGTCGCAGAAATTGTCTGACAGCCATGACTGAGTTCTCCAGGGTGTGTGGTATGGTGCAGAGTCTTTTTGCCAGACGTAGGGTTTTCCACCAGATAAACCTATCGATCCAGGGCAGTACTAACTCTTGATGTCGGCTACAGGGGTTGAGTCTGAGGCCCACACCCAAAAATTATAAGAACATTTTTAAATATTTCATTAAATAAGCTACTTTATTTAAGTTGTAAATTTTTCACATATTCATCGCATTTGAAATTATTTTTGTCATGTTTTAGCCATAGTCGATCATTGATTTTACTTGGCTTCTCTTCATCCCCTAAAGTATTTATATTCTATCACACATTGCCGATATATATATATATATATATATATATATATATATATATATATATATATATATATATATATGTAAGCAAAAGCAAGTAAAATAAGCAAAAACAAGTAAAAATAATCAATCCAAATAAATAAATTAAAAACTGCCCCCCCTCACCAAAATAACAGAATAGACTACGGTAAGCAATCTAAACATTGGACGAATAAATAGCTTTAATTATCTTTCCAAACCAAAACAAACTATTAAATAAGCGACCTAAGCAAATCCCCGCCACCCATTTTTAATAACGTTAACGTTAATAAAACATCAAAAACCGAAAAAATAAATAATAGAAAATGAAAATGAAAAACAATTAAAATAAATTAACCAAAACAAATAAATAAACAAACCACTCCCGCAAAAATAACCTTCAGAATAGATTGCCCACAATACACCCATATATATAAATAGCCGAGGAAAAATCCAGCATTCGCAGTCTGACGATTGCGTCTAGTATGAAACAGCCTGTCGCCTCTCAGTGTTGACTACAATGTTCACTTTTATATTTACATACGCTCTATCTCTGATATTGAGCACTTAATCCCATAAATATAGCACACCTTAAAACTATATTTCTTCACACACACACACACACACACACATATATATATATATATATATATATATATATGTATATAAATATCTTTATTGGCAATGTTTAACCTTCACCATCTTTCTCTTTCCCTTCTCTCGCTCCCTCTCCCCTCCCCCCCCTCTCTCTCTCTCTCTCTATATATATATATATATATATATATATATATACAAGTGAAGAGAAAGAACAGACAGATTAAGAATCGTCCTTTCTTACCATTTACTTTTTAAAAACGTGCTCGATACAATGTAGAGCAAAATATTATAATAATATTTTGATTATAAAATATTTTACATGCCAACATACAAATTTCTGTTTCAGAACTTAAACATACCCAACATCGCCTGATAATGGAACAATTTTTAAGTTCCGAAATATAGAAATTTTTGCGTAGCGATATAAAATATTTTATGATAAAAATATTATTATATATATATATATATATATATATATATATATATATATATATATATATATATATATATGTACGTGTGTGTGTGTGTGTGTGTGTGTGTGTGTATAGGTGTGAATATATATATATATATAGGTGTAAAATCTGTAGGGAAACAGAGAGAAAAGGCAAAGCGGAGAGAGAGAGAGAGAGAGAGAGGCAGAGAGAGAGAGAGAGAGAGAGAGAGAGAGAGAGAGAGAGAAAGAAAATATGCAAATGAAAAAGTAAAGCAAAAGGAAAGAAAGTGATAGAGAGAAAACATGTGAGGGAAAAGTCAGAGAAAAGAAAAGACAAAAGTAAAAAGGATAAAAACGGAGAAAGAAAGAGAGATTATATGGAAGAGTAAGCAATGTTACTGATTGTTTTTTCTTTTTTCCTTTTTTATTTTTTTTAATTTAATCCATCCGGACTTCAAAACATTAGGCCTTTTGATGTTTTATGTGTGGAGACATTATTAAAAGACGCGTACAAGGCATATTGTTGAAAGTTTTCATGTTTGGGAAACATTACTTAAACAGAAATGTTGCTGTTATGTCTTCCACGTCAGTTGCGATGGGTTTTAATTCATGACTCTTTTGATAATTATTGCGTCTTGTTCATGTAAGGAAAAGGTTAAATAGGAAGAGGAAGAATAGAAAACCAGAAAGACTGGCATCTCTCTATTACTGAGAAGAGCTATTTACACTATTTACATCATTCGAACTGATTTCCTCATCTTTATTGCCATATTCACAAAGTTTCAGCAGTTGTATGCTTCGACCTTATTCAGGATCTCTCTATATTTCTGAGATGAGATATTTAGATTATTTACATCATTCGAACTGTTTTCCACATCTAAAAATAAAAAAAATAATATGCATCCCTCTGCACCTCACAAAAAAATCCAACAAAAAAATCAAACAAATATATATATATATATATATATATATATATATATATATATATATATATATATATAATGTGATGCCTTATTTTGCCTGTACGGCCCCATTTCCTTTGATTTTTATCCATGGCGTCACTTAGAACCGATTCAAACTTTCGGTTTTCTATAGCATCCCAGGATGTAAAATCTTGTCTACCACAATGACAACACATGGTTCTTAGTAATGACTGAGACAGTCGAACGTAATTGAACAAAAACAACAAGAACAAAAGGAACTTCAGTGAATTTATCCAAAATTTCTATCCTTATCTTATTTGATATTTGAAAGATACAATAAAATTTATGCAGACAGTTGAATAAATGTAGAGTCCTGTTTGCTCAAAATTCAGTCCTTTGATGGCGAGACTGGAGTGACTTCTCCAGTGCGCATGCATGGGCGATTTCATATAGAGGCCGTACACAGCCAAAAATCCATGCCCCGACTCTAAGGGACGTTCCCAGGAAATCCAAAGGAATGCAAGGCATTACATTTGAGGACGGCTTGGCTGCTAGAGATGTCGGAAAGTTGTCAGTTTTGACAGCCAACTGCCTTCTAGGCACTGTAGTGGAAGGAAAACCCTGATTTTAAATTTCAGTTGCCTTCCAGTCATATTCAAAAGACAGGTTTCATTTAATTCAGACAAGTTTTGTCTGCTTATTTTTAATTGGGTCCTTTCATATTCATGGATAATCACTGACATCTCATTTTGACACATATTTACCAAAAGTTTACACATAAATATCTTCAAGTACAAAAACGTAAATTTATTCAATAAAATCACTATTGGCTTCAACCACAGCCTCCAAACGACTCTGGAATCTCTTGCATCTCTTCTGGACGGCCTCCTTGTTGGTGAATGCAGCCGTAATCATTGCCTTCAGTTCATATTTGGTGTCACAAGGCGTTATATTGATTTCTCTCTCAACTGCACCCCGCATATAATAATCCGGGGGTTGCACTGTGGAGTGTTAGGTGACCAGATGTAAGGGGTGGTGTAGTCGCAGATATTGTCTGACAGCCATGACAGTTCTCCAGGTTGTGTGGTATGGTGCAGAGTCTTTTTGCCAGACGTAGGGTCGTCCAGCAGCCACCCTGTTGACCCAGGTCAGTACTACCCTCTTTAAGGCATTTAATGTAGGCATCCGTGTTGAGTCTAAGGCCCTCGCCAAAAAATTAGGGATTTCTTTCTTATCTGAACTATGAGAGTGAATTTTCCAAGCTGACGTATCTTCGTAATCACCATTAGACTCATCCAACTCTTTCCGAATCCTCTGCACTGTCCTCAGACTGACACCGAAACATTCTGCAATGTTCGTATTGGATCTTTCGAAGCGAATGTCAAGCAGTACACCATGCTTTTTTCAAAATGCCTGGCGGAGTGAATTGTATCCTGGTACACTTTTTCTCACAGACGGTGCCCAACTGACCCTACTTTACTGTGCAGTCGACAAAATCAATATCAAACATCGTGCTTGCACGAAATTAAAAACATAAAATGGCTACAATTTGCCCATCGCACCCTATATATTAAAGGCTATATTTCATGTTGGAAAGAAATGCCTGTCCGAATATATCTTGTATATTACAAGTGAAGATATCAGTGCTTACGGCAATATCAATAGAACCTCCACTGCTTCATAGAACCTCAATGTATATGTCAAAAAGTTTACAGACGCCACATTTGCAAAATTCTTTTGTCTTTGATGTAAAATTCGAGACCAACGCCCATTCAACCACTTCGACATGTCAACCTCAAGCCATCGAAATGGTTCTGAAAAATTCCTACACCAGTGATAATCAGAAGGATCAAAGTCGTGAGAATATGGAGAACAAAGCAATTTTTTTACACCTGCGCTCTTCAAAGAGATATTTAGTGAATCCTGTGGTCGCGCATGGCCATGATGCATGACGTTTTCTGAAAGTTACTTTCAAACGACGAGGAGATCAGCGTATATTGCTTTATTATTGTCTAACAGTTCGTAATCGATTATTCCTTGAAGATGCCACCATACACTCACCCTGATCCTGGGTGAAATTCTCCTCTCGGTTGCTGAGCAGGTCTATTTTCTCGACTGATCCACTATGGCAAAGAATCTATTTGTTATGATTCAGTAACAAACCTCTCCAAAAATGTTGTCACGTAAGCAATGACTTTTAACAATCAACACATTCTCTGGAAACAGCTTGAGCCGGGACATATTTTTCAACGACTGAAAACTTTCCAATTTTTTTTCTATTCGCGTAGGACTGACCAACATTACATTTCTCACAGAGTTCCCTATCTAAAGCGTCAGTATTTGCTGTAACACCCGCTTCCAAATTTTCTTGAATCGAATCCTATTAGACGACCCCTACACTTCTAGGCTATTCACAGTTTGGAATCGAGAATAAGATCTGCAAATTCTATCACTCAATGCATCGACTTCCAAAATATGGTGGTTATATTTTGGTGTTGCCCTTGCGTTGACCCCCCTTTATGAAAGCCCATTAGAGAGTACAACATTCCTAATGTCTTCTTTAGTCGGGACAAACACAGTAAATTCCCAACTATATTATGAGTGTAGATATATCTACATATCTATATGTTTCTTATCATCTGAAAGAAAAAGATACAACTTATTCATAGTAGCATTACTAAACATAAAGAGAAAATACTTTAATAAATTTTGTTCACCTGAGAAACCAGACAGAACTTTTGTTCTAACAGTGATATATATATATATATATATATATATATATATATATATATATATATATATATATATATATATATATATATAATGGAAGAGCGGTGGAGAAATGGATAACGGCTTGGATTGAGGATTCCAGTCGAATCCTTTACATTCACTTACGTGCTAATATCCTTGGGAAAAGTGTGAATCCACTTCTTCTCCCTCCAGCTATGGGTAAATAGCAGGACAGACTGGGTTCTATAGCTTTGGATGGCAACTGGTCTAGGGGAAACACAACTCTGAATTCAAAAGCTGCGGAGGGTCGTTTGGGGACCCTGTGGCACGTAGTAAACCAGGAATCTGTATTCGGCCCTTCAAAAAGTGTGGATGGTCCTGCACGAAACCTTCACCACTATAATCAAATCTCATGTGCTGTTGTCGGGCTGTCGGTTTCCTAGGAACTGATCTGCTTGACCCTCATTCGACGGGAGAGTCGAGTATATATATATATATATATATATATATATATATATATATATATATATATATATATATATACATACATGCATACATATATATATATATATGTATATATATATATAT
>OZ038513.1:76837414-76862414 GCA_964036315.1 Acanthosepion esculentum
AAAAGACATGCCTCTTGAATTCTATACTTGAGATTTCGGAGGAATTCGTACAGCACAGGACTGAGGCAAAACAACAGCAGAAACAACAACAACAACAACGACAACAACAACGACAACAACAACAACAACAACAACAACAACAATAATAATAATAAATGTGGCACATGGGAACATCAAGAATCCCTGTTGTAGTTGAAACACTCAGATTGGTTGGAAAAGATAATTGAAGGGATTCCTGGAAGCCCATACCTTAAAGAAATACAAAAAAATTGTTCCTACGAGTACTGCCTTCACTTAACGAATGACTTTATATATGTAAAATAAGTTTGTGTTCTTTTTTTTTTAATTGGTCAGTGGTCATGATGCCATTTCTAACCTTAGGTGTCTGGGTGGAACCCGGAAAGAAATGAGTACACGCCAGAAATCAAAGGAAATAATAATAATAATAATAATAATAATAATAATAGGATTAGTTTAACTAGAACTGATTAACAATAAAAAAAGATGTCGGTCTTCAAAGATACCTGGAAACTACAGAAGACTGGCTCTATGTCAAAAGAACGTGAAAAAACTTTATTCATTAATAAAAGAAGCCAACAAATTCAAAAGGGAATTTCAAGTTGATGAAGAAGTGCAAATAAACCTTAATGCACCTATTGCAGCGGCAAATAACGTAAAAGAGAAGGCAAAAGCAAATACAATGTACCATATGCAAAAATGATGGCAGTATTTGCCTCCTCATGGCCAATACTCTGCCCGTACCAAATGAGCCGATATAGACAAACCCCGTACGCATCAGTGGTTACGTAGTACAGTGTTAAAAGCTGAAAAAGAAAGTTTTATTCTTGCTGCACATGTCACATACTTACTAACTAGAAATTACCAAGCACACATACTAAAAAATTATTCTAACCCGACATGCAGATTCTGTAATAAAAATCCAGAAAGATTGACCATCATGTATCAGGTTCCACGGTGATAGCACCCACTGAATATAAAACTCGGCATGATAGAGTGGGCCAATATATGCACTGAAAAATATGCAGCCTTTACAGGAAGGAAACTGCAAGAAACTGGTATGAACATCACCCAGAATCGGTTAGAATTTTATGGAACTTTACAACAAACACAAAACAATCAAATCTAATTGGCCAGACAATCAAAGACCACAAGAACAGAATGTGATTTCTTATTGACATCGTAACTCCTGCAGATTGTAATGTATCTTTGAAGACCTTAAAAAAATCTAACAAAATACAAGGATCTTGAAGTGGAAATCTAAGAAATGTGGTACAGGAGGACATCAATAATTCCAGTTGTAGGAGCCCTAGGTTTGATTGGAAAAGGTTTCTATGGACTCATGCTTTAAAAAAGAAATACAAAAAATTATACTCACACATACACCTCACACATTATGAAGTGCTTTATCTACGTAAAATGTGTGTGATCTTTTATCTTCTTTTTTTTGATCAGTAAAAAATGTCATGGAGCCATTTTGGTCACTTGTTGGGACCCGGAATGAAATGCAACAGAAATTAAACGAAATCAATAACAATTTCTTTAAAAAAATATTCCAAAATAATATGAGGTCTATCCTGGATATACCTACTCATTTTCCATATCTTGAGAAACTGTAGAATGTGAATTTAGTAGCCAATCAGGGGAGACATATCTGCGCGTGCAAAATCAGACTCTTTCATATTGGATTCCTCAGTTGGCAATGGGAGGCGATCGAAAGTTGACTATGCTTACTTACCTCAGGTGGTAACCAGTGTAGATTGAAAACTGAATTTAAAAACAACCTGAAGATGGCTGGGGTTCTTGCCCTACTTCTATAAACACAATGAATGCAATGTACTCCTATGACCCTAATGGTTTGCAGGATACTGGATTTAGTGGAATTACATAAATCCAAAGAAAGTAGCATTTGAAAATTTCTAAACTTATAAAGCTAGTGCCTTCTAAAGTGTATAATTCTAAAGTGGACACTAATTTATGTATCAATATGGTTAGCTAAACTGAACCTTTATCTGTTTTACTATATTTTTAAAGATGGGTTCAATTTACACTGTAAGTATAAATATTAAACTGAGCCCTTATTTTGTATCCATCTTAATAATATTTGATCAGACGAATGAACAAAAACTAGTAGTTTTTGTTAATATCAAAATGCTTATTTTCATCATCTTCAGAACAATATTACAGGAAATAAAACTAACAATGATATTTCATTAAAAAGAAAAAACATTAGCTTACTGTAATTCTCTAAATGTCTTTCTGGCCTGACACTGCATTGCTAAGTGTGTGTGTGCATGTGTAGTTCAATAGAATTAAACAAAACAGAAATTGGAATTAGCATGCAGAGTTCAAATTTTGACCGAGTCGTTTTTTGTTCACTTTGCACTAATACCCTCAGAAAAGGTATCAATTCCTGTTCCAGATATGAGTTAAATAGTAAGGTTGACTATGCTTGCTTACCTTAGGTGGCAACCAGTGTAGACCTGAAAACTGAATTCTAAACAACCTGAAAATGGCTGGGGTTCTATCAGGTTATCTTGCCCTAGATACACCCACTACTTCTATAAACACAATGAATGCAATGTACCCCTATGACCCTAAGGGTTTGCAGGATACTGGATTTAATGAGATTACATAAATCCAAAGAAAGCTAAAGCTATGGCAAACAAATTTTCAGGATGGGGGGGGGGAAGGGTTTTAACATAGTAGTGTTTAAAAATTTCTAAACTTTTAAAGATTTTCGATAGTATTTTGATTCATAAATATAATTTTAAACTGGACCCTAATTTATGTATCAATACGGTGGAGTAATGGATAACGGCTCGGATTGAGGAATCAGAGAGCCGAGTTCGAATTCCAGTCGGGTTCATTTACGTGCTAATACCCTTGGGAAAAGGTATGAATCCTCTTCTCACAGCTATGGGTAAATAGCAGGACAGACCAGTTGCCAACTGGTCTACTGCAGAAAAGAAATGGTAAACTACTGCGGGAAAAATCTGCCTCGTCAGTCATGTATCGAAAGATACATGATCGGCTAAGCGCGCATCACTCATGCCACATAACTGACTGATGTTTAGCTAAACTGAACCTTTATCTATTTAACCATATCTTTAAAGATGGGTTCAATTTACAATGTTTTTGTTAATCATTTCACCCCAAACAAGGCGGGAATGCCACTCGTATGCAGGGAGTTGCAGAGAGTGAAGGTGAGAGAAAATATTCGGTATAGATGGGGGGAATAGGAAAAGATAAAATCTGAACGGGATTCAAAAATATAGAAGATGACGATTGACGTTGCATTTAAAATTTTGGAGACTGTAGTTATCAGAAAAGCAAGGAAACGAAAGGGAGTTCCACAGGTGAGAAGTGTGAGAAAAGAAACTGTTGGAGTAGAAGTAGTAGTTACATTTAAATAATTCAATAATCAAAGGCCGGGACCTAAATGCCAATTTAGTAGCAGGTTTAAACTCACGTCGTCCGGGCACCAGGGAAAAAATCTCGTTAAAGCAATAGCCATGAAAATAAGCTGGACCCTTATTTTGTATCCATCAAGTTAACTAAACTAAATTTTTACCAGTTTAATTATATTTTTAGAGTGGGGTTCAATTTACAGTGTAAATATAATGCTAAGCTGGACCTTTACTTTGTATCCATCTAATTAGCTACAATCAATCTTTATCTGTTTGTTTAAACGTGTAAACAAATAAAACATGTACCTGAAAATATATTTTTGTTCATTTTTCTGTCTTTTTATGGTCACCGGGAAATCAAGTTTTGAAAAAAAAATGAGGATAGAATAACGGAAAGACCAAGTCTCTTGTTCAGTTTATGCTTGTGTATGATCCTGCAAATACAAAAAGGTGGGGCCAGACAATTTAGGATAAGTTTACACGACACATTTTCTTTTGAAAAAAAGAGAGAGCCTGTTCTTACTCATGGTTTAAAATTTAGACATTTAAAAAAAAAATGAAACGTAGCAAGCAATAACTAACTATTGCTAAATAACAAAACAAGTTATCTCCCCTAGACATGAACAGAAGGACGGGAGCAATCCCCTCGTAGATTAAATAAAGTGTTGAGTTCTGATGTAATGGAATAACTAGTCACCCCCAAGAATGATTACACTATAGGTAGTAAGTACCTACAAAATCAACCGTCTACGAGAGACTTATGGAAGAGTGAGAGCGAGACGACGCAAGCATATCCAAACTTCCAATTAGTGGCACTCACTACTAGATTGACCTGTGTGCATAACTGTACCGTATTTCATATTGTACTGGTTGTGTACAATAAACCTTTCTTTTAGTATCCACCTGGTGTTAAGTATTTATTCCCTTAACACGGAATATAACAAGTTCGAAATTCCCTGAAGGTTACTCATATTGGCAAGCGCCTGATGAAGGCCGAAGGATATAACGACCGAAACGTCATGATAACAACAAAGATGAAGACATTAGTCAGAATGTAAATAGTGTAAACGAAAAAAAATATCCAGTAAAATCAAATTAGATTTTCAAATAAGTTTTTGCGAAATCCTCGTCCATCCACCAACGATTTCACTGAAATTTTATCCAAGAGTTTTCAAATCAGATATGTCTCAAGAACTTCTTTTATGTGCTGCGTATCTTCAGGAAGTAGACGATCATGGTCCTCCACATCTTCCTGTCTCTTGTAGTTCATAATAATTTTCACCTTTTTGTTATTTCTTCCAAACCCTGTTCTACCATCCGTTTCTTCAAGCCCATCATGCATGTTACGCGCTGTTTTCCTCTGCCCCTCTTTCTCACAATATGTCCCGTATCAGGTTCTCCAAGCCCTCTTTCCTCATTACGTGCCCCAGAAATTTCACCTGCTTCTTCCTGGTGTTAAACGTTAAATTTCACCTGCTTCTTCCTGGTGTTAAGCATAAGTTTACTGTTTGTTTCCATTTTCTTCAAAATCTCGTCGTTGCTCACTTGCTCGGTCCATAGTATCCTCGGTATCTTTCTCTGTTGCTTTAAATCTCGTCTTTGACGAGACATAGTTGAAATCTTGTTGGTGCCAATGGTTCTATTTATGTATTCCATTGTAACAAACTTAACATCTTACCCTACAGAGGGCGAGTTTTCAGCTAGCTGTTATAATTTGTAGCGTATTTCTGATACTGAAAGAGGTGTTTATGAGGGGATTTTTTTTATAGGAAGACAGACAATATTTTTAAGGTAAGAATGATTTAGGCGGAAAGACGGGCATTCGGAAGATAACTGGGTGTTAGGCAAAAGAAAAAAAAGATGGTGGTCGAATCAGAATTCTTCTCTGTCAATCTTTTACACGTTTTAAAATCTTTTGCTCGATTTCTAAACGCATTATTCAAATCTTAACGCCTGTTTGTGGACATTGCTAACATTAAGATATACATTGACATCGAAAGACGAAGTGTGAGATTTGAAAGACATTTTAGCAATATAGTAAATTTGAAAGGATATAAAGGCGAAAAGAAATCAAATAGAAAAATAAGAAGAAATGATATATTAAGCAAAGAAATAAATTTTAGAATGATAATGGAAGGAAAGAGAAACAGAAAATAAATAATACATGAGAAAATGAATAAAATTTAAAGGAAAGAAAGGATAAAAGAAATTAGGAAAAGAAAAGCAGGTAAAAGTTTGAATAAATGGAATGACCGAATCAAGATATAAAACGAATGGGAGGAATAAGAGAATGGATGAATCCGCGAATAAAAAAAAAAGAATAATGAATATGAAAATAGGGAGAAGAAACAACAGATATAAGAATGAAAGAGGAAAGTGATGAAAATAATATTGAACCAGTAGAATATTAATAGCAACGTTATATATATATATATATACATATATATATATATATATATATATATATATATATATATATATATATATTCGTGGTACTTATTGAAAAGTGCTCAATATCAGTGATAGAGTTAACATATTTATTTTGTCTGATTATCGTAAAAGCGTGAAGCAAACTCTTATCCATACAACTATATATATATATATATATATATATATATATATATATATATATATATATATATATATATATTATGAAGAAATATAGTCTTAAGATGTGCTATATTTATGGGATAAAGTGCTCAATATCAGAGATAGAGCGTGTGTAAATATAAAAGTGAACATAGAAGTCAACACTTAGAGGCGACAGTCTGTTTCATGCTAGACGCAATCGTCAGGCCACGAGTGCTGTTATTTGTTTTCGGCTATTTATATATACAGGTCAGTGGTGCATTGTGGGTAGTCTATTTTGGCGGTTATTTTACCGAAAGTCGTTTATTTGTTCATTTATTTACTTGGGTTAAATTATTTTGCTTATATATATATATATATATATATATATATATATATATATATATATATATATATATATATATAAAAGTGAACATAGAAGTCAACACTTAGAGGCGACAGTCTGTTTCATTCTAGACGCAATCGTCAGGCCACGAGTGCTGTTATTTTTCTCGAAAAAATTAACAGCACTCGTGACCTGACGATTGCGTCTATCATGAAACAGACTGTCGCCTCTAAGTGTTGACTTTCATATTTATACATATATTTATATATATATATATATTTCCAATTCCAACCGTTATCCATTACACCACCCCGCATCTAATCTTACAGCGCATGATATTCCCAAGCGGCCACCCATCTAGGTACTGACCAGGCTCGATGTTGCTTAACTTGGATGAGCCGGTGTTTCAACGCTATATGGCGGTAAGCCTGTATGTTTTTTGTTTGTGCGTAAGCCCTAGAAATTAGGGTTACAACTCAAAATTTCAACAGTGAAAGTATGAGACCTCGCTGCCAAAGATAGAGAGAGAAAGAGACAGGGAGAAAGACAGAGAGAGAGAGAGAGAGAGAGAGAGAGAGACGAGGAGAGGAAGAGAGAGAGAGAGAGAAAAAGAGAGTGGGTGAGATAGGGAGAGAGAGGGGAAATGAAGAGAGTGATAGAGAAAGAAAGTGAGCGAGAAAGGGATAGAGAGAAAGAAGAGAGAGAAAGAGAATAGGAAAGGGAGAGAGAGGGGAAATGAAGAGAGAGAGATAGAGAAAGAAAGTGAGCGAGAAAGGGATAGAGAGAAAGAAGAGAGAGAAAGAGAATGGGAAATGAAGAGAGAGATAGAGAAAGAAGAGAGAGAAAGATAATGGGAAAGGGAGAGAGAGGGGAAATGAAGAGAGAGACAAATAGGGAAAGAAAGTGAGCGAGAAAGGAATAGAGAGATAGAAGAGAGAGAAAGAGAATGGGAAAGGGAGAGAGAGAGGGGAAATGAAGAGAAAGATAGAGAAAGAAAGTGAGCGAGAAAGGGCTAGAGAGAAAGAAGAGAGTGAAAGAGAGTAGGAAAGGGAAAGAGATCGAGAGATAGAGTGAGTGAGAGGAAGAGAGAGAGAAGAACGGTAAAAAAACGAAACAAAGAACTAGGAACAAAATAAGAAAAGGAAAAAGAAGAAAAATTAAATTAATGAAAAGAAAAATGAATAAAAAGGAAAAAGACTAAAAAAAAATAAAAACAAAGAAATATAAAAAAAGACGAAGAGGTTTTTAAGAAAAATAAGTCGAAAGAACAAATGAGATTAAATGAAATGGGAAAAAATAGAAAAATAAATGTTTCGAATATCTTATTTTTAAACATTCAAATCTCGAAGAAAAACAATCCTTTTTTAAAAAGTTTTCTTATTAATTATATTTGAAAGAATTTTGAAATGTTAAAAACGACTAATTATGTTTAAATATTTTTAAGTAAGGAATTCGACATCATTGAGAAATATGGTGAGTATAGAATTAATTTCTAGATCATTGGAGAGAATTTCTTATTCTCGAAGCAAAATAAAAATATCTCATCACGGAAAGATATTAAAATTATTTTCTGTAAAACAGAAAAAAAAACCCCAGAAAATACGGAAAACAAAGACATTCAGGTTTCCTCATTTTCTTGTAAAATTTTAAATTCTTTTTTCTTTTTATACAATTTTGTTTTCAGTTCAAACTGAGAGAAGGTATTACCATCAGATTCTCAATTAAATTATTAACCACCGCTGTTAAATAATAAAGATTAAGACAACTTAACACACACACACACACACACACACACACACACACACACACACACACACACACACACACATATATATATATATATATATATATACATAAATTTAAAAGTGGACACTGATGTAAATACCGAAATGCGACAGTCTATTTCGTATTTGAACGCAATCTTCTGATCAAAGTATTTAGTTCAGTCATGAAACATTGTCGCCACCTACTGGCTGATATCAGTGTCTACTTTCATATTTACCTACGGTCGATCTCTGATATTGAGCACTTTCTCCCATAAAAGTAGTATACCTAAAAACTATATATATATATATATATATATATATATATATATATATATATATATATATATATATATATATCTGATGCGATGAGAACGAAAGTAATATATAAATTCCAACGTTCGCAGCGTTAATTAAAAAAAAGTTCGATACAGGTAGTACAGCGATAATTATTTATTTATTATAATTTTATCATATAGACAAAACGATTTTACTCACGTTTCGACCCTCACCCGTAGATGTGCAGTTAAAATGCACTGAAACCAAGTTGCATCTTTGTTGTGAGTAAAATGGTTTTGTCTATATGATAAAATTATAATAAATAAATAATATATATATATATATATATATATATATATATATATAGTCATCCATAGACAGACTGTTTCGCAGTATCACAGCTCTTCAGTGTGGCTAGACGTCCGATTGCTTCAAGCTGGTATCATGTGTGTGTGTGTTTCTGTGTGTGTGTGTGTGTGTGTGTGTGTGTGTGTGTGCATTTTTACAGCTAGGTTCATCCTTTACAAGGCCCGGCGGACACTCGAAGTGGAGGCTTATGTGTGGAGGCCATTTGTGTGGATAGGAGCGCTAGAGTGCCGACCATTTTATCTGCACCTTTAACAATGGTTCGTATTTACGAGTTTCACTTTAGGTCAGTTGTGAGTTCGAGAATCAACTGTCTTTCAAGGAATGGTACTTCCCCGAGGGGACCTTCGTTCATCCTGATTGGTGGTAGTTCGGGGCCAGATTCAGCCCTAAAACTATAAATACATTGAACTTTTTCTGTGGATCAGTTTTGATATTTGATATTACTAGGATCCCCCTGGATTATATACCAACGGATCTATTACCTGTACTATATATATATATATATATATATATATATATATATATATATATATATATATATATTAATTATAATTAAATATATATATATATTAAATATAAGATTTGCATAAAAATGATAACGTTGTTCAAGACTACACACACATACACACACACACACACACACACACACACACACACATATATATATATATATATATATATATATATATATATATACAGAGGCACATATATATATATATAGGGTGACCCCAAAAAACGGGAACTTTTTAACAATCCAATAAAACCAAGAGTGATGGAAGAAAAATATTTAATCCATAGTAATTGAAACCTTAAAACATGCCATTTAAGAAACAATGATGGAATTTATTTTAAATTACGTCCTGTAGATGGCGTCCTCCTGTACAAATGCATTCTTGAAATCTGCTGTTGAGATTCCTCATTGACTGCTGCAACATCTCAGCTGGGATACTGTGAATTTCATTCTCGTTACTAAAATGGCGAAATGTTTACTTGCTCAAGGTCACTGTCGCGCAGTGTTGCCACTTGCTCATGTCTGGCAATACGCACTTCAAAAATTCCCGTTTTTGGGGTCACCCTGTATATATGTAGGTATTAATGGGGATAGATCAAATAACTAGATATTAGCAACCGTATATATGTGCGTTAGCGTACATACACAGGCAAGAAAATAAATATTTACTCAATTTAAGGTGTAAACAATACAATACTCAATGTGGCTAGACAGTGCTAAAAATATATATTAATAAATATACATATACCTATGTTCGAACGTAGGTATATTAATATATATTTGACGTATCAGGGTCAAGTACCTCAGTTCCTAGGAGCCAACAGCCCAGACACCAGCACGTAGTATTTGATTATAGTGGTGAAGTTTTTGGGCAGAACCAAACACACTGTTTGAAGGGCTGAATACAGAAACCTGGTGCACTAAGTACCTCAAGGTCCTCAAACGACCCTCAGCAGGTTTTGAATTTAGAGTTGTCATTCTCCTAGACCAGTTGCCATCAAAGGCTATAGAACCCAGCCCTGCTATTTATTCATAGCTGTAGGGAGAAGAAGTGGTTTAATACCTTCCCCAAGGGTATTAGCACATAAGTACGAATACCCTTGGGAAAGGTATTAATATATATATATATATATATATATATATATATATATATATATATAAAAGTGAACATAGAAGTCAACACTTAGAGGCGACAGTCTGTTTCATGCTAGATGCAATCTTCAGGCCACGATTGCAACTAGCATGAAACAGACTGTCGCCTCTAAGTGTTGACTTCTATGTTCACTTTTATATTTACACACGCTCTATCTCTGATATTGAGCACTTTATCCTATAAATATAGCACACTTTAAGACTATATTTCTTCATATATATATATATATATATATATATATATATAGAGAGAGAGAGAGAGAGAGAGAGAGAGCAAGCGAGAGAGAGAGAGAGGGAGAGAGAGAGAGAAATAGCATATATTTATAATCTGCAAATAAATAGAAATGATAGTATAATTTGTTTCATATCAATTCCCATATTCCGCTGTTTGAGATCGATTTATTTCAATCTCATTACTATGCAGCCTTTCTTTCCGTACGAAACAGACAGTGTCGATAAAGTCTATAGATCTCGTCTACATCGTCGGCAAGTAGAAATATTGTCTGTAAATATGCTCTGTAGATATAGTGGCGATTGCCAGAAATTGAGATCATATTTCTTGAGACTTTTCTATCTTCTGAGAATTGAATTAATCGCTATCGTTATTGGTGTTTTGAGATTGTGGAGAAGTTACCATCTCCATATTCTTGAAAACGGTTCTGTTATGCATCGAGTTAAAAGAAGAAAAACAAAATAGGAACAATATTCGCTCGTTCGTTCGAAGAATGGCCACTTTTGCAGAAGTTCATCTTGTCATAGAAAAGATACCACAGTCAATATTGCCCGATGAAATTCATTTGGTGAATTTATTAGATTTAAGGGGAGTGGTTGCCCGCCTTGAAAATGTTACCATTCAGCTGGATACAAAACTGATGTCCTCTATAATCTTGATCTAGATACAGGGCCGTTGCATACTACCCACGAACACCACGACCAGAGCAGGTGTGGGGGGGATTGACTGTAGGTTCCAGGCAGTATTTTGAGACCCTTGCTATCTTATCCACATTTATTATTTTTCTACCTGCATTTACATACGTTATAAATTAAACTAAGCACAACTGTCTATGAAAGGACCAAAAACATTTCTGCGGATTTTGACGTCATTCGGGGTTTTTTGTTTGTTCAAGAAATGTATTTGTTTTGCTCATACTTAATCTATAAAAAATGATACTCCCTCTGTTCCGAAATAGTTGTTCCATAGCCGGAAATCTCATGTGGAATATACTAATTCTTAGTCGAATTGTTTGCCGTTTACATTAACAGGTTAGCATTGATGTTCCTCAAGTATTTATATTAGCTTATTCAGGTAGAATAATTTGAAGCGCAAATTATATCACTTTTTCACCACATTAAAATTGTATTTTTTTTCAGACCGCCCGCTGGCAAGAGATTATGATGGGAGAAGAGAAGCCAATTGGCAGAAATGCTAAACGAAATTGCAAGAAGCACGAATTGACAAATAATGAACGTAGTGCTGTGTTGCGAGTACTGCTGGAAAGATCCACAGATCGTGTCCTGAAGCGTGGCGCAATAAAACAAGTTGCAGATGAATTAAACGTAGCTGCAGAACGTCTGGGTTTGCAAATTGAATTAGTTTGCCAGCCTCCAAATAGTCCTGATCTCACTGTCCTTGATCTGGGTTATTTTAATGCAATTCAATTAATTCAGCACCAGCAAGCTCCAAATAATATTGACCAGCTCATTGAAGCAGTGGGAGGCAGCTTCAATAAACTTCAGAAGTCGATGCTTAACAATGCTTTTCTAAGTTTGCAGTTAGCAATGGAACAAGTTATTTTAGTTGACGGCGATAACAACTATAAACTCCGGCACATGTCTAAAGAGAAGCTTGAAAGAGAAGGAAAACTTGAAGTATCCATTTCTATTTCTGACGAGTTGTAACAAAAACTGCTTTTGTTAAAGTAAACCTTCCCCAGTTATTTTTGTTATTAATTTAACTGTTTATGTTTATCAGTTTCGACATATTTCACACTTATTTATATGACAATTCACTAATATTACTCATTTACTGTTGAGTATGGGAATAAATTATATTTTTTGTTCTTTTTGGTGTTTTTTTTATCTAGTGGAACAATTATTTTGGAACAACATAAACATTTTTTGGTACAACTATTTCGGAACGGAGGGAGTATAAAATTCATTATTTTTTTTATCCGTAATGTTGAATGCGTTAACCCTTTGAGCCCTGCGTTCCTGAACAATTTTAGTCCTTCTGCCTGAGCTCCTGAGTCAAAATTTGTAAATAATTGGTAAGTAATGTTACTCGGTAGATATAAAAATAGTTACAAGTGTTTACCCACCGTTCAACCGGTGGCTGGGCATTAAGTCATTTTTCTCTACCACCGTTCAACCGGTGGCTGGGCATTAAGTCATTTTTCTCTACCACCGTTCAACCGGTGACTGGGCATTAAGTCATTTTTCTCTACCACCGTTCAACCGGTGGCTAGGCATTGTCATTTTTCTCTACCACCGTTCAACCGGTGGCTGGGCATTAAGTCATTTTTCTCTACCGCCGTTCAACCGGTGGCTGGGCATTAGGGCATTTTTCTCTACCACCGTTCAACCGGTGGCTGGGCATTAAGTCATTTTTCTCTACCACCGTTCAACCGCTGGCTGTGCATTAAGTCATTTTTCTCTACCACCGGTAAAGCGGTAATCAGGGCTCAAAGGGTTAAATTATTCAAATTTGTAACCAGAAAAATCTCAAGTTAATGTTAAAAATTTCCACAAAACGTTGATTTATACAAGAAGGACTGATCTATTTTGACAGGTCTCTAATTTGATTTGAGATACATTGTATTTATTTTCAATTTGAATTGTTCACCTATATTGCATAGGATCCATTATTATACATATAGCTAGGTTACAATAAAATGTGCATTTTATATGAATATTATTTTATGAAAATTGAGATATAATAGAATTGGGGTGCGTGTATCATAGATACGGGGTGGGCAACACGATGCCCTGGCACTGGCTCTGGGTAGATGCAACCACATAGTAAACCATTAACTGGTTATCATTCTGTCAGGGTGAAAAGGTTAATGAAAGACTTTTGAGAAATCTATTCGCAATTCAGATTCAAATCGCTATGACAGAGAGACAGGGTTGAAAAGAGAAGTTTCTTCAAAGATAAATTTCTAGTAATATTTTTGGTTAATTATAATTTGCTTAAAAACGTCTGGCAAAAAAACAAACAAAATACAAAAAACAAAAAACAAAATACAAAAAAACAAAATACAAAAAACAAAAAAACAAAATACAAAAAACAAAATACAAAATACAAAAAAACAAAATACAAAAAACAAAAAACAAAAAAAACTCAAGAAAACTTTGTGACTTTGTTTTGGTCTGAAAATCATCGTTAATTTTAATTTTTCCACAAAGGCAATTTTCCGTTTCTTTTATCTTTAAATAAAATTATTTTTTGAGATTATTTTTTTATCGACCACTACAAAGAAAATTCAACGATGAAACATAAACTCTGAAAACATTTGGTAAAAATTAAACACCGAACTCTAACTTTGCTATCTGTCGCTCTCTCTTTCACCCTTCGACACACACATACACGCACACACACACACACACACACACACACACACACACACACACACGCACGCATATGTGTATAAACTCTCTTCCCGCTCCCTCTCTTCAACAAGGGAAGTGGTGAGTTATGATCGCCTACGTCCTGAAAGGACACGGCACAGAAAAAGAAAAAAGATCGGGGCGAGCATATTTCACCAACTTCCTCACACGCGCGCATACACTGACACACATCTATCTATCTATCTATCTATCTATCTATCTATCTATCTATCTATCTATCTATCTATCTATCTCAATTTGTTCGTACCTATCTATCTATCTATCTATCTATCTATCTATCTATCTATCTATCTATCTCAATTTGTTCGTACCTATCTATCTATCTATCTATCTATCTATCTCAGTTTCTTTCTTTCTTTCTCAGTTTCTTTTTTTCTTTCTTTCTTTCTATGTATGTATGTATGTATCTATCTATCTATCTATCTCAGTTTTTCTATCTATCTATCTATCTATCTATCTATCTATCTCAATTTGTTCGTACCTATCTATCTATCTATCTATCTCGATTTGTTCGTATCTATCTATCTATCTATCTATCTATCTATCTATCTCAATTTGTTCGTACCTATCTATCTATCTATCTATCTATCTATCTATCTATCTATCTATCTATCTCAGACTGTTCATATCTATCTATCTTTCTATCTATCTCAGCCTGTTCATATCTATCTATCTATCTATCTATCTATCTATCTATCTATCTATCTATCTATCTATCTATCTATGCAAACGAGGCATCCAATCTATTGTACCTATCTCAATGTGCTTATCACCTTCTATCCGTCTCTCTGTAAAACTACTAATGTTATTGTTCGATCATATCACTGATCTTGCGAGGATATAAGTACATATATGTATATAAATCTAAAATAAGATCTGTTAATGCATACATCCACTCATACATCCATATTGTGGTATTCACTTACACCATCGTAGGTGAAATTTTAAATTTGTTTTACAAAGATGAAAACCGGAAAATAAACGTACACAATACAGAAAAAGCATGGTAAAATCTATATTAAATTAAGGTGTGTGTATTTTTTACGTTTCATTATAAAAGGGGGGAATTTACTTTGTAATATTACAAGTCATATCACAGAGGGAAGTTACACACGTGTTGTCTTTCTGACGGTTCTTGAGCGAAGAGATTTAATCTAATGTCTGTATTTCCGACAGGAACAGTTTTTATTACATGTAGGGAGCAATTTTATTATTTTTATTTTTTATTTATTTTAAACAAGATTTAAATATTACTGTTTTATTTTATTTTATTTATAATTATCATTATTATTATTATTATTATTATTATTATTATTATTATTATTATTATTATTATTATCATTATTATTATTATTATTATTTTATGTTTCATTTTTATTTATCTATAATAATAAGGATATCCCTACATAATACACACACACACACACACACACATATATATATATATATATATATATATGTAATATGTAGGGATATTATTATAAATAATATATATATATATATATAAATATATATATATATATATATATATATATATATATATATATATATATATATATATATATATATATATATATATATATATATATAAATTATAAGGGAAGCACGTGAAGCATAAAAATTAGACATATTTTTGTGATGGGGGTCAGGTGCTCTCATCCATTCCAATAATTGTCGCTGACTTAATTATCCTGCATTTTGATTAAATCGCCATTTTGTTTTTTTACTCTTTTTTCCTAAGCTCTCATCAAGGTTCACTGAGATGATTAATGTTTCATTATTTCTTCGTAGGGTTGGACTCTCCGGATATTGGACATAAGATTGACAAATCTATCTCTACATCCTGTGCAACCACCACTCCCACTGTGATCACACACCCATCACACGCGTGTTAATTACACACGCATCTAAATTACACACTTACACTGACGCACACAGATATATTAAAAAGTAAATTCTAAATTTTCCCTTTGTTATTCCATCTTTCTTCCTCTCTCTCTCTCACTCTATCTATCTATCTATCTATCTATCTATCTATCTATCTATCTATCTATCTATCTATCTATCTATCTATCTATCTATCTCAGTCTGTTCATTATCTATCTATCTATCTATCTATCTATCTATCTATCTATCTCAGTCTGTTCATTATCTATCTATCTATCTATCTATCTATCTATCTATCTATCTCAGTCTGTTCATTATCTATCTATCTATCTCAGTCTGTTCATATCTATCTATCTATCTATCTATCTATCTATCTATCTATCTATCTATCTATCTCAGTCTGTTCATATCTATCTATCTATCTATCTATCTATCTATCTATCTATCTATCTATCTATCTATCTCAGTCTGTTCATATCTATCTATCTATCTATCTATCTATCTATCTATCTATCTATCTCAGTCTGTTCATATCTATCTATCTATCTATCTATCTATCTATCTATCTATCTATCTATATATATATATATATATATATATATAATGAAATGTGCTTGAAAGAAGGATTGCTGCCTAAATACACAAATATATATATATATATATATATATCTCACTGCTCAATTCTATGTAACTATTCTTCAATCTATTTTGGGAACTGCTTGGTTCGTGATGTTGTTGCAACATCGCTGTTAGAACTCAGCTTAAAAATACAGCGTTTGCAAGACTGTTTTCCACACACTCCTTTGTTGTCATGGGTATGACGATAAACTATATCCGGCAGCAAGGACTCTGATCGGCTAATTGGAGGTTTTGAGGAGCGGAGAACCACCTCTTAACTGCTGTTGTTCCCAAGTCTACCTTGACTCGAGGTGGTAGCACCTGTTAGGGTCCCAGCTATGGCCAAATAGTGAACCCACAAATGAAAAGACTATGAAAGTCTAAAAATACATTTTTATAATAAAATGACCAACGATACATTTTAAAGCAAAATGTCCTGTAATACATTTTATAGTAGAAATGCCAACAATATATTTTACTGCAAAATTATTAACAAAACATTTTGAGTAACCGGGAATCACCTCTTAATTGCTGTTGTTCGCAAGTCTACCCTGACTCGGAATGGTAGCAGCTGTTAGGGTTCCAGCTATGAGCAAATAGTTAACAAAAAAAAAAAAAAATGCCAGTATTACATTTTTGATGCAGTCAGGAAAATTAAATTTCGGCATTATATGTCTCATAAGGACTTGATATGCTGTTAAACAAACAAGACAAAACAAACAAAACAATGCTTAGTAACATTCTACCTCGAATGGCTCTTAGGCCTTTTACAGAGTGAACATTATTGAAAAAAACCTATATATCTATATATACCTTTTATAAGCATCAAGCTTCTCCATTAATGATGCTAAAAGAATCGACCTTCAAGACATTCATTCAACCTTGAGGCAAATGTTCTGTTCCGTCTGATATACTGAGTGGCCACTGAAAAACTGAAGCCTTTGTAAAACTCATAACGCGTTCGTTTTCAATCTTTTTTAAATTTTTTGCAGTTTATAGAGTATCCCTTGGAGATTAAAATGGCGACGTTTGATGTCCAGCAACGAGTGAAACTAATCGAGTTTTTCTATTGCAATGAAAGATCAATTATTCAAACTCAGAGAAAATATCAGCCACATTTTAATGTCAGAGTAACTCCTAGCGATAAGATGATTCAGAACCTAATCGCCCGCTTTGAAAGAACAGGATCAGTCGGCGATCTTCCGGGAAGAGGTCCTAAGCGCACCGTGGAAGCTGTACGGTAGAGTGTCATTGAGGATTCATTAGTTTCTACCCGTCTTCGCTCAGCTCAACTAGGCATCAACATAACATCGCTTCAGAAGATTCTGAAACTGGATTTAAAAATGTTTCCATGCAAGATTCAAATGGCCCAAACTTTACTACCCCAAGATACTCCTGTTTTTGTAAAAGTTATTTTTATTTTATATCATTCAGTTTTTCAGTGGTCACCATGATAATGAGAAGTTTAGATTGGTGTCATTTTATTTGGCAGCATATCAACACCTCTACGAGTTATTTAATACTGAAATCTAAATAGTTTCTAGATAAGTTTATACTTTCAACTACAGATACTGTGTACATAATTTTATACATTCAGAGTGAAGGCATGTTATTTAGATATATAGTTATTGAACTCACACTCTTTTGTGTCCTGTCCCTGTATCTAACTGACGCTTTTATCCACTGTGCCATGTGTCCTTGAGTGTGAGTTCAATACCTAGTTAAGGCGGCGGAGAACTTGGAAAGGGGAATTAACAGGAGATAACTGATAACTGACATCCATTAAACATGACACGTGGAACTAAGACAGTTTACACCAGCGAGAGAAATAAAAGGCTCAGTTCGACATTCCAACCACCTGAAGAAGGCCGGAGTGTACAACGGCCAAAATGTTGTGATAAATATGGTAACTCCTGTTTTTGTAAAAGTTATTTTTATTTTATATCATTCAGTTTTTCGGTGGCTACCCTGTATAATGCAAGGGAAATCTTAGAAGTGTCTTTGTGTACGCTTAATCTGTAATAATTGTTTATGGAAAAGGGAAATTTAATTCTGTATAATTTATTCAACTTTTAATTATGGCAGAATATAAAATGCACCTTTGACAATGCTGACCTTATGGCTGATTTGAGGAAACATGGTAGTTTATGAATAAAGGATGTTTATGATAGACATGCAGTAGGTGCAAGCACGTTTCGGGAATGGGTTGCAAGGTTTGAGAAAGAGATTTGGGAATCGAGAACAAAGAATAATCTAGAAGAATTTCCAACATGAAAAGTGACGAATGGGTGCGTCTTTTGAAGGGAAGTCCGGCACAAATAATTAGATTAAAATTGAATGTTTTAATTATTTTTCAGTCTTATAACCAGAACTGAGAAAAAGAATTAACTAAATGTAAACCGATCAGATTTTTGCTTCATCGACACAGAAAAATATGCTTTGTTTTTTTACAAGAAAGTGACGATGGTAGCTCAGTCGATTCATATTTAAGCTTATTTATATCTATAGATAGATAGATTGACAGATAATGAAAAGAGGGAGAGATAGATAGATGGATAGATATGAATAAGCTTAAATATGAATAGACTTATCTAGCTCACAATATAATGAGCAATAAAACTTGTAAAGGCGAATGTTCAGTCTCTACTTAATGCACATGCGCAGAGGTGGACAAAGAGGTCAATTAAAAAAGAATGATAAATGGAAAAAACTATAGAAGCTATTATAGGTAGTAAAACATGAGTAAATTGACACAGACGTAAATAACAAGCGAAAAGAGTCTGTTTCTTTCTCTCTTCCTCTCTCTCTCTCTCTCTCTCTCTCTCTCTCTCTATATATATATATATATATATATATATATATATGAAGAAATATAGTCTTAAGATATGCTATATTTATGGGATAAAGTGCTCAATATCAGAGATAGAGCGTGTGTAACTATAAAAGTGAACATAGAAGTGAAACATTTAGAGGCGACAGTCTGTTTCTCTCTCTGTCTCTCTCTGTTTCTCTGTCTGTATCTCTCTCTCTCGCTATATATATATATATATATATATATATATAAAGAAATATAGTCTTAAGGTGTGCTATATTTATGGGATAAAGTGCTCAATATCAGAGATAGAGCGTGTGTAAATATAAAAGTGAACATAGAAGTCAACACTTAGAGGCGACAGTCTGTTTTCTGCTAGTGCAATCGTCAGGCCTGATGATTGCATCGAGCATGAAACAGACTGTCGCCTCTAAGTGTTGACTTCTATGTTCACTTTTATATATATATATATATATATATATATATATATATATATATATATATATATATATATATATATATATATATATAAATATATAAATATAGTTATACTATATCGCACATATAGTGCTGGTGTTCATAAAACAGTGCTCAGTGTAATATAACAGAGCTATTAAGCATATATTAATAAATATACATATTATCCCTCAACGGTAGCACGACTCGGAGTTTCATGCACAACGCTATCTTCAGGTGCTGAGTATAGACAGTCTGTAATCAGCATCTGAAGATTGCATTGTCCTGTGTTGTGCTATCGGTGATGGATAATATATATATATATGAAGTTTGGTTAATAACGTAACTGTCCGGGTTTCAATTCCTGGTAGTGGATGCGCACTGCTGATGAGTCCCAAATATAGGACAAAACGGCCGTCCAGTGCTTTCTGCATTCTGTTGAGGTTTCTTCTAAAACTCGATAAATTACTTATTAGGTCATCCCATAAGTTCTGTCCGAATTTTAACTTTTTGTTACAATGAACGAAATTTAAAGAGTATTTTATAATGTCTGATGGAGCTGAACATTATTTTTATGTTTAGATGCATTTAAACTGATCAAATTTTATTTCAGAGGACAATAAAATTAAATTTTGTTTAATTAAAACCCTGCTAACATGGAAGTACCCAACAATCATTTGAGGCACATGCTTTATGAGTTCAAGAAAGGAAACTCAGCAGCCGAAGCGGCTAGAAACATTCACTCAGTTTATGGAAAAAAATGTGTGAAAGAAAGAACTTGCAGAAGATGGTTTGCAAAATTTAGAGGTGGAAATTTCACCCTTGAAGATGAAGATCGAACCGGACGTCCAGTTGAGTTTGATGAAAAGCTTCTTGAAGCAGCCCGTGAAGAAAATCCTGCTTTATCAGTTGAGGAATTGGCAGTGGTTCTCAGTTCAAACCATACAACTGTTCATCGTCATCTTCAACAACTTGGAAAAGTTCCTAAACTTGAAAAATGGGTGCCTGATGAATTGTCTGAAAACAACCTCAAATCCTGAGTTGACATCTGCTCTTCTCTCCATTCTCGCCAACTTGTTTCATCTTTTTTGGATAGACTTGTGACAACGAAAAATGGATCTTTTATCGAAATGTTAAGCGTCGTAGACAGTGGCTTGGTAAAGGGAAATGACCCCAGCCGAGAAGGGAACTTCATGGGCAAAAGGTTCTTCTTTCAATCTGGTGGGATTGTCAAGAAATAATCCACTTTGAATTCTTACCACCTAATGCAACAATTAATGCTTAAATATACTGTCAGCAATTAGAGCGTTTAAACCAAGCTTTGAGGAAAAAAGACCTGCTCTAGTGAATTGCAAACGGGTGATGTTTCATCAGGACAAACCCTGACCACACACAGCAAGAATCACGTCACAAAAGATCGAAGAACTTGCTTGGGAGAAAATTCCTCATCCATCTTATTCTCCCGACCTTGCTCCTTCAGACTACCATTTGTTTCGTAGCTTACAGAATCATTTGGAAGAAACAGCTTTTGTAACACAGGAAGAGGTTAAAACTGACATTTGTGAGTTCTTCGAATCAAAGCCAAAATAATTTTACAGCAATGGAATTAGTAAGCTTGTTAATAGATGGAAGGAAGTCATAGATAATCAGGGAAAATACATTGTTGATTGAATCTGTAATTAAACTTATGGGATGACCTGATACATACATACATACATACATACATACATACATATATATATATATATATATATATATATATATATATATATATATATATATATACAATTTGACATAAATAAATAAACAAATAAGCCACTTCCGGTAAAAGTAACCGCCAAAATAGACTACCCATAATGCACCACTGACCCTTATATAAATAGCCGAGAAAAATAACAGCACTAGTCGCCTGACGATTGCACTAGCATGAAACAGACTGTCGCCTCTAAGTGCTGACTTCCATGTCCACTTTTATATATATATATATATATATATATATATATATCTTATATATATATATATATATATATATATATATATATATATATATATATATATATATATATATGTGTGAAGAAATATAGTCTTAAAGTGTGCTATATTTATGGGATAAAGTGCTCAATATCAGAGATAGTGCGTGTGTAAATATAAAAGTGAACATAGAATCAACACTTAGAGGCGACAGTCTGTTTGATGCTAGATGCAATCGTCGGGCCACGAGTGCTGTTATTTTTCTCGGCTATTTATATATACGGGTCAGTGGTGCATGTGGGTAGTCATTTTTGGCAGATATTTTACCGGAAGTCGTTTATTTGTTTATTTATTTATTTGTGTCAAATTATTTTGCTTGTTTTTATTTAATTTTATTTTTGTTTTTCATCCTTTATATTTATTTTATTTTTATTTTTATTTTTTATTTTGATCGATTATTAATTATTATTTATTTTATTTAGTAAAAATTTGTTTATGTAGCTTATTGTGGGTAGTCTATTATGGCGGCTATTTTATCGGAAGTCGTTTATTTCTTTATTTGGGTCAAATTATTTTGCTTGTTTTTATTCATTTTTATTTTTATTTTTATCTTATATATTATTTGTTTATTATTTTTATTTTGATCGGTGTTTTTATTAACGTAATAAAAATTTGTTTATATAGCTTATTTAAGCTTATATATATATATGTATGTATGTAAGGCCTCATGATTACGTTTAAGCAAGAAACAGACTGTCACCGCTGGGTGTTGAACTAAATTTACCCTTTTATATTTACATGTACCTGTATCTGGAGAACTTTGACCTATAAGTATAACCTACCTTGAAGGTATAATTCTAATCAATGACTTGACACCTTGTGATATTTTTCTATCGGGCTATGTGAAAGGACAAATTTATACCTCCCTTCTTACTAACATAGAGGAACTTAAACAGAGAATGACTGAAGTACAGGAGAATGTTACGCAAGACATGTTACAGCGTGTTTGACAGGAGCTGGACTACCGACTTACAGTGTGTCGTGTCACAGGTGGCGCGCATATTGAACATTTGTGAAGCTTTGTGAAATCGATTATAAAATCTATATCTCTTTGAATATCTTGTTCGAATTTCAATAAATAAATCTATTAGTTTTCAAAAAGGGGTCTATTTAATGTCGTTTACCTGGGACATGTAGTTAGATATTCATTTTAAATGATGTCAGTCATTTGGAGGACACCCTATATGCATATATATATATTTATACATGTATTTATATATATATATATATGTATATGGACATATATATATATATATATATATGTGTGTGTGTGTGTGTGTGTGTGTGTGTGTGTTGTTATACTCAGATCCTCAAACACTAATATCAATAATATTTCTGAAGTAAGCATTTATAAAAAAAATTGGCAAAATTGTTCGTCCCAATATATTGGAGAAACAAGCAGAAATTGAAAAAAATCGAATCTATGAGCTGAGCACAAAAGAGGCCTCACAAAAACAACTAATGGTCTAGTCATATATATATATATATATATATATATATATATATATATATATATATATATATATGGTGGACTCTCCCGTCGAACTCGACGTATGAGGGTCAGGCAGACCGACACCCACACAGGATTTGATTATAGTGGTGAAGGCTTTGTGCAGGCCCATCCACACTTTTTGGAGGGACGAATACAGGGACCTGGTGCAGCGAATGCCACAAGGTCCGCAAACGACCCTCCGCAGGCTTTGAATTCAGAGTTGTCCTTCTCCTAGACCAGTTGCCATCCAAGGCTATAGAACCCAGTCTATCCTGCTATTTACCCATAGTTGGAGGGAGAAGAAGAGGATTCACACCTTTCCCAAGGGTATTAGCACGTAAGTGAATGTAATGGATTCGAACTCGGCTCTCCGATTCCTCAATCCAAGCCGTATATATATATATATATATATATATATATATATATATACAATATATATATATATATATATATATATATATATATATATATATATATATATATATATATATATATTATATATATATATATATATATATATATATATATATGTATGTATTCCGTATATTTCGTCAGAATGCTTTCATTTACAAATGTCTGTTTAAAGAATTTAGACCTATTGTGTTTACTTATTTTCAATAATATCCTTTCGTAATCACGTATAAGTTTTCGTGTTTCATGATTAAAGACACCAAGAAACTGTGATTATTTCCTGAGAAATGTTGATTATTTTCCAACTTCATCAGGTTTTTGATATATACAATATACACAATAATCTATCTCTCCCTACATTAAAAATTATACCCACCATATTACGGAAACTACTTTTAGCTTGTACTTACTTCCGTTATTTAACCACAAAAACAAGATATATATGCAACGTGACAGGGTTTCCGTGGGTTCACTTCTGGGTCCAACTTTTACCAACTTTTATATGGCTAACCTCGAAAATAATACATTAAATATTTTCAAAAAACCTCCATCTACTTAAGATATGTTTATATCCTCATCTTAGTAAAAACATTGATGAAATAATCGAACTACAAAACCATTTCCTAAAAACTGTCCTTAAATTCATATATGAACTTAATAATACTAATAAAATTCCTTTCCTTGAAATATTGATAGTCACCAATAACAATACATATACTAGATCCCCATATTAAAACCTACTGGCATAAACTCGTGCACTCTTAATTATTAGAGGGAAGGTCCTAACTACTATAATATAGTAATTATACGAAATTTAATAAACCGTAAAAAGTTAACTCATCCACAAGGAAGATTTTCTACACTGAACTACAAACATTAAACTCTGATTAACAACGAATATCCTAACTGCATTACTGATAAAAACATATGGCGATCTATTAGAAATGTTAATATAAAGCAAATAAAACACTAAACATATCAATCTTTTAAATTGCAATCAGATGCATTCTAAAGATAATAATGAAAAGAATTCTAAAAATCTCATAAATACTAATAAATCTCCCACAGTTTCCAGTAAAAAAACTAAATTAATTATATACTATACTAAATTCAATGCTACTAACTTAATCATCCGAAATAACTCCTCCCCACCAATTAAAGTATTGCAAAAATTCAACATTATATATCATTTTATATGCACCTTGGGAGATTGAATCTCCGACAAAACAGCTGATATATGTTGGTTATAC
>OZ038513.1:76867414-76869914 GCA_964036315.1 Acanthosepion esculentum
TGGGTTTTGAGTGAAATTTGTCCAGCATTTGCATATTTTTTATTAAGCTGTTCCTTGATCTAAACTTCCGGCTGACATGTTCGTAAAACACCCCTGAAGATAGCCCATGTTGACCAATTTTCGTCTTTATTTTCACCGGGAATTAAAGCAAATATACGAAGTTTACAACGGCTCATAATCAGACATAATAGACATTCATTTTCTGTTATAGATATATATATATAAAGTGAACATAGAAGTCAACACTTAGAGGCGACAGTCTGTTTCATGCTAGATGCAATCGTCGGGCCACGATTGCATCTAGCATGAAACAGACTGTCGCCTCTAAGCGTTGATTTCTATGTTCACTTTTATATTTACACACGCTCTATCTCTGATATTGAGCACTTTATCCCATAAATATAGCACACTTTAAGACTAGATTTCTTCATATATATATATATAAATGGCTAAATGTATAACCGAAAGCGCTCGCATAAAAAGAAGATTCGGACAGTTTTTATATAATTTATCATCCGAAAAGAAAAACATTATTAGATCGCATGAGAATTTGTCTAAAAAACTAAATAAAAGCACCTTGTCAGTCGTTTTTAATGAAATGTGCACATATATATATATATATATATATATATATATATATATATATATATATATATATATATATATATGTGTTTATTGTGTGTATCATTTGCTCTGTTCTTACAATGAGCTGTCTCTGGATCTACGTTATCTTTGGAATTATCCATACGGATTACCAAATTCTGATCATAAGACCTGGTTTCGAATCTCAACATGGTCGATTTGCCAGGAAGCAGACTTCCTGATGTCACCGGCATAGATCGAGGTCGATCCCAGCGTGCGGCACCTTTGGAAAGTGCCTGAAAACCATACCATGGGTTAACCCAAGCCTTGTGAGTGAAACTAGGCACACAGAAGTCTTGAGGGACGTCGATAGCTGTGCTAGCACAAAGCCACAAGTCATCGTGACCGAGGGCATGAGCGTGCTGGCCTTGTTCAAATTGTTGATCACGCTAGATAACACGCTCTTTCCCATAAACTGTAACTAAGGTCTGCTCAGCATAGTTGCAGTATAAACCACAGGTGGACTCTGTAGGTGTTGAGCAAACAAACATGTGCCTGATCAAGCGTCTGCAATATGGATTGGCTGGCCGCCCTAGTAGACGGGTATCCTCGAATACGAATAGCCAGCCGTTATATATATATATATATATATATATATATATATATATATATATATATATATATATATATATATATATATATATATATATATATATATATATATATGAAGCGAGGGTGAGAAGTGTGCATACTTTTATATTTGCGTGCATGTAACGTAGTCCAACCTGTTGCATGGTATTTGCAGAGAAGTTAGGTACCACCAGGTAACCCTGCTCGTCATTGAGAAAAAGACCATTAATGATCTCGTTAAACGCGCTCTGACCATATAAAATAGGTCATCATTTAATCGGATTTCTTGATCGTAGAGCTGAAAATAATAAACATTTGTATACATCAGCATAAATCAGCCACATTATATATATATATATATATATATATATATATATATATATATATATATATGTGTATATTTATTTGTGTGCGTGTCTGTATAATCAAATTTATATCACATTTAAATATATATCTATGAAAATTGGATATGTTAAATAAATCTTAAATATTTCTCTCATTCACGACCTTACCGGAAGTAAAGATGTCTCTAGGCATTTATACGTGCGTCTCCATTACACGTAAATATCTATGTAGCATGTATATATCAATCTATCTGGTATAATTATGAAGTGATACATTTATGTATGGTAGGTAGGTATGGAGAAACATTAAAATGCAGCAAAGATTACGACAGTTTGTTTGTCTTTAGCGTTCTCATTTCCTCTCAAAATTCCTTGTCAATGCCAACCGATCGAAATCGTTTATTTGGGTGGCACAAAGAAATGCATCCACTGTTGATTTCTAACCTTGCCGAATATTTCTAACCAATATTATTATGCAAATAAACAAAAGAATACATATCTTTTCTTTTCTTTTTTTTTTAGACTATATTTAAATATGCGAATTTGATGAAGGTGGTTTTATACTTTAGGTTTTAAATGTTTCAATACAGACTTAAAAGCATTTATTTTTGTGCGCGTGGCAATTTACTGACATCTATCTATCTATCTATCTTTCTCTCTCTCTCTCTCTCTCTCTCTCTCTCTCTCTCTATATATATATATATATATATATATATATATATATATATATGTATATATAAATCTGAAAGCTTCGTTTATTGACCATTGAAATATTTTGTTAAATTCTTTTTCTTCTTACAGTGGCCTGACGCATAGAGCAAATATATTTCGTAGTTGTGGAGTTGCGTCCCTTATTTCCGATAATAGGTTGGCTTAGAAAATATAGTAAAAAAATGCCGATTAAAATAAATATTGACTTTGTAACTGTCCGTTCTCCGTTACAA
>OZ038513.1:76877414-76884914 GCA_964036315.1 Acanthosepion esculentum
TGACATGTCCTGTCCATCAGTTACCCCCCACCACCACACTGTGGTTCATAAAGTCAGCCATCTATGTACATTCCTTGTTACATATATGGCTTGTCAAATCATCTCCGGGTTGTGGAAGTTATACGCACGCAAACACACTCTCACACACACACACATATTTATATACATGTGTGTGTGTGTGTCTATATATTTATTTATATGTATGTATATATTTATATATCTATATAAATATGTTTCTGTATATATATATATGCGTATTTTCCCAACATTGTCCAGATTTTAGTCATTAAATCATAGTTTATTCAGGGATAAAGAACCTGATGCTTGTGTGTGTGTGTGTAGTTTTCATTCAGTGAAAATGACAAGATTTCTATTTTTCATTTTTTGTTAATCATTTCACCCCACGCTAGGCGATAATGCCACTAAGACACCAAGGATTACTGAGAAAGGAAAAGATTAAGAAGATTTGTGAGGCAAAAAAAGGAAAATAAAAGATTTGGCTTCAAGATGACTTAAGACTTCGAATATGTTGCTGCATATGTGGATAAAATTTTGTGAATTTTTTTTTGTTATAGGCTGCGTGCCTTCAGGATATGGGCGCTCAAGGCTCTCCACAACTTCTTAGCCTTTGTTGCTCTAAGCAATATTTAGCCCTTACTATCGCTCTGAGTCCATATTATGCTATCCATTTACACAAGCCCGTTCTTTTCATTTCCCTCTGCTACTCTAACTTTTGAGTCTCAAACTATCCATTGAAGTCAGGGTGCTGAAAAGTTCTTGGCGCGATATATTGTTCAAAATCAGCATTATGATGTTCGGTTATTGAAATAATAATTTTGCAAAGTAGTTTGGGGACGTGAACTTAGCAATACATATATTTGGATAGGGTTTGTGTTTAATGGATAGCAGAACATGGATTCAGAGCGATAGTAAGAGCATAAAAATTGCTTAGACCCAGTCTGTCCTGCTATTTACCCATAGCTGAAGGGAGAAGAAGAGGGTTCACACCTTTCCCAACGGTATTAGCACGTAAGTGAATGTAATGGTTTCAACTGGAATTCGAACTCGGCTCCATTACTCCACCGTGCCTCCTCATATATATATATATATATATATATATATATATATATATATATATATATATATATATATATATATATATATATATATATATATATATATATATATATATATATGTGTATATTTATTTTTCATTTTTCGTTTCACCTTTTGGAAGTGCAGTCTGATAATCCAACGTCCTTTAAAAGGACTATGGTGAAATAAATTATTACATGGAGCCTTAAAGTGGTATGTTTTTTCTTTAATATATATATATATATATATATATATATATATATATATATATATATATATATATATATATATGTAATTACCTAGTATTTATTTCTGCCTTCCCAGAAATTTTATACAGTTCCAGAAATTTGTTTTTGTAGATATACGTGTATATGCGTGTTTGTAAGTGTGTATGTTCGTGTATTCCTGTGTGTGTGTATGTGCGTATGTTTATGTGCGTGTGTCGATGTGTGCGTGTGCGTTCGTGTGTTTATATGTGTGTGTCTGTATGTGTATGTATATGCATGTGCGTGTTAATATATATTCCTTAACTATCATTCATAAATATTAATTTATACAGAAAATATTCTATAGTTCTAATTATACGCACCGCGCGTGTGCGTGCACGCGCGCGCGCGCACACACACACACACACACACACACACACACACACACACGCATATATATATATATGACAATAAAATAAGCAAAATAAATTTATCCAAACAAATTACCAAATCACACCTGTTAGAATAGACGAAATAGAATAAAAAATAAGGAACAAAATCAACAAATAAAGTAAATAATAAACAAATTAGCAAACTATTATGACCAAAATATTAGTTAGACTATAAAATCAAACAAAAAATCAGACGAAAAAAATAGCTATATCTGTTAAAAAAAATACTACGTTACATAACAATCGAAAACCAAAAAGAGAAAATATACAGTATAACAAATAAATAATAACATTTAAAATAAATTGATCTAAATACATCCAAATATATAAATAAACTAACAACCGATCCCTATAAATGAACCGTTAGAAAAAACAAATAAAGATAATCAATCCAAATAAATACATGAAGTAATAAACAAATTAAAAACTGTTCCCGCCACAATAATAGTTAGAACAAACTACAACAATCAACCCCAAAATTGAACAAATAGCTTTAATTATCTTCCTAAACAAAAACAAAACTATTAAATAAGCTATATAAACAAAATTTTACTACGTTAATAAAAACACCGATCAAAATAAAAATAAAAGAATAAATAAATATATAAAATAAGAAATAAAAATAAAAAATAAAAATAAATAAAAACAAGCAAAATAATTTAACCCAAATAAATAAATAAACAATTAAACGACTTCCGGAAAAATAATCGCCAAAATAGACTACCCACAACGCACCACTGACCCGTATATATAAATAGCCGAGAAAAATAACAGCACTCGTGGCCTGACGATTGCACTAGCATGAAACAGACTGTCGCCTTTAAGTGTTGAATTCTATGTTCACTTTTATATTTACACACGCTCTATCTCTGATATTGAGCACTTTATCCTATAAATATAGCACACTTTAAGACTATATTTCTTCATATATATATATATATATATATATATATATATATATATATATATATATATATATATATATATATATATATATTGGTGTATGCGGAATAAATTGCAATAACCAAAAATACTATTCTTAAAAGAGTGCTCAATACAGAGTAGAGCAAATATAATTTATTCGAAAATTATAATATAAATATGTTATAAAATCACTACAAAAATAACCATTTTGTTTCCACACATTTGGTGTCTTATCAAGGGATGATGTTGAATGTAGAATAAAGAGTTTTAAAAGGTTCAAATCAACCAGAGACCCGTCGATAGGGGAAACGCTGTTACATATCGAGTGGTGTTTCGTTGATTTGAACCTTTTAAACCAATACTCAGTTCATTGCTTAAACCAGACGCACGTCTCTGAAAATAGTCTGTTATATTTTCCTTACTATAAGCGGCATTTAAAACCAATTACGACTCTTGTTTTTTTTTTTATTTGTTGAAGACACAAACGTCAACTCATGGGAATAGAAACATTTACAAACTTTTTGAAAGTTTTTGAAAAGCTAAAAGCGAAACAGGTTAAAGTAAAACAATTTTAGTTTTAACGTTTTTCTGTAAAAATACATGGATTATAAATATTACATATAAATACATATTAGTTTTTTTCCCAAATCTTATTTTCTCTGTCTGTCTGTCTGTCTGTCTGTCTGTCTGTCTCTCTCTCTCTCTATATATATATGATAAAAATATAATTTTAAGGTATGCTATATTTATGAGTAAAAGGGAGAGAAAGCATAAAACCATATAATAATTATTAATGTGTATTTATTTATATATTTCCTGTCCAATCTGTAGTGAGAAAGGGGAGGAAATCAACTGAAGTTATTAAATTTATTTGTTATTACTTCCCTTAGTTGTTTTAATAAACTATACGAATAAAAATATTTATATTCATTTTAAAAAATAGCCCCCGAGGAACATGAGCCATTTAATTAATCAGTTCATTTACTGCTACGTTTGTTAGATTGCAGTCTTATTTGTTCAGCCCTTTCATGTGAGGCACTCAGATATTTTTGTCTATTAAGTGATCGTCTTGCTTTAACTTGATCATGAAATAGGCTTTGTCGTCGCCGTCTTGTCGTTCTGTTGCTAATCCTTTTTCTTCCAAGACACATTTCCATTTCATTGTTATATTAAGCACAAACAATTGAGCCAAAAGTGATTTATATACTGCCAGGAGTAATCAATGATCCATAGATACCATTGAACGTCTAACAAATATAAAGAGAACGGATTGATTAACTAATTAAGAAATCAATTAACAGTTCATCGTTCTCTATTTTAGCCGTGAAATCTCCGCATTATTGAAACTCAATACATAGCTTCAAGACTTTTCCTTCATTGTATCTATCTTTGAAACTTTTCCAACGGTTGCTATCATTTTTGACGTCACAGGTTCACTAGTGTGTATATATTTAATTTTTCTCAATCATTCAAATCTACAAATCAACCATTCAACCTTGCATGGAGTATTGCTGCTATATATGATCTGCTGCCCCTGATGTTTGTCTCAAGGTCCTTGATAAGATCTAGAGACGGATATGCAACATAATTGGCCCTAATCTGGCATCTCGTCTGCAGTCACTCTCTCACAGACGTGGCGTCGACTCCCTCTGTCTTTTTTATAAATACTTTCATGGTAACTGCTCCGATGAGCTGCTATCCTTCTCTTCATCCTTTCTTCTATAACTCCTATTTGCTCTCGCTCCAACTCTCTGTAACCCCTTGCGTGCTAATGGCTTTCCGCCTTGCTTGGGGTGAAATGCTTAAAAAAATAAATAAATAACGCATGGTATGAACATTGCGTTTAAACGTGAGACTATCGACATTGTGTTGACCTCAGTGTCCACTTAAAAACTATCTCTCTCTTTCTCTCACTCTCTCTTTCTCTCTCTCTCTACATATATATATATATATATATATATATATATATATGATAAAAACATAGTTTTACGGTATGCTATATTTATGGATTAAAAAGAGCTCAGTATCAATGATAGAAGCGTATGTAGTTAGACAGATCAAATATGGACCCGACCGAATGATAAGATAGAAAACGTTTTTCAATCTAAGGAGTTTTCACTTTTATTTTATTCCCTGGTGAAGCTTTAATAAAGTGAAACATTTTCGGCATGTTTCCTATTTGGCATATATATATATATATATATATATATATATATATATATATATATATATATATATATATAGTCACCCACAGACTGTTTTGGTGTATCACAGCTCCTCAGTGTGGCTAGACGTCCGATTACTTCAAACCGGAATCGAAAACCGACTGATTTAACATCACTCAGATATCTTACCCTTAGGCCATCGTCGCACAGCAGAAAGAAAGGGAATTTTAACATTTTTCTCTATACGAAATACGCCAGTGGCTCGGATAACTCAATTCAATTTATTTGAAGAGTAATGCCTAATAGCAATAGGAGCTGCTGTTTAAAAAAAAACAACCTTTCCCTAGAGAACTCAACTGGATATATATATATATATATATATATATATATATATATATATATATATATATATATATATATATATGGTTTTTATTGAGACATATCTCATTAAATAATTTAGATAAATTTTTGTTTTTACTTATTTTTAATAGGATCCTATCATAATCACAGACTTGTTTCTTAGTATCCTTATTAAAGGAAGAAGGAAAATTACCATGTTGATGCATATTCATTTTATTCCGAGTACTTTCGACATTATCACAATGTCATCTTCGGGGTCTTGTTTTTTCTGAGACAACACATTTTTGTGTTCATCAATTTTCTTTCTTCCTTTAATAAGGATAATAAGAAACTTGTCTGTAATTTCGAGACAATCCTACTAAGATATAAATAGAAAAACATGTCTTTATATATATATATATATATATATATATATATATATATATATATATATATATATATATATATATATGTCACAGTTATGTAACTAGGCAGCAATCGTTCTTTAATACATGTTTTGTTAAATGAGACTGCCAACTTACTTCTGTTAACGTTTTTTTAATTACTTTTTTTGTTTCATTTGCGTTACTTTTCTGAACTCATTCCCGTCGCGTTTAATACCAACTCACAAATGGTTGTATTTCTGAATTAAGAATATATGTGCTTTTCAAAAACCTTTCGACTATCTAAAGTAGCAGTTACCATTTATTCTATTGATATAGCGAAAATCCTTGAAAATGGATCATAGATTGTCCGAATGCGCTCGGAATTAAAAAATTCGATTTTTACACTCATCAAACCGGGGAACGAAAACAACGGTTCGATTACAAATAAATAAATAAATAAATAAATAAATAATAATAATAATAAATTGAAAGTATCTTGACACTCTTTTTAAACAATATATATATATATATATATATATATATATATATATATATATATATATATATATATTTTAGTGTTTTAATGTAAATTCTATGAATATTTTTCTAATCGACTATTTCATATTAAATCCCAAAAATGTTTATAAGAAAGTTAAAAAAAAAACTTTAACAAACATATAAATAAATTCCTTATAGACTGTTTAAACATTCAAACTTATATCAAACATTATAATATTTATGAACTCTCAAAGTAAAGCAAAACAACAGCGTCTATTTCGGGCCTTTCATTCCAAAGAAAGTTAATGACACTTTCTCTCATAACTTCTTTCTCTCTTTTTCTCTTTATGCCTTTTTCTCCTCTTCCCCTTCCATATCAAAATATAACTTCCGTTAAGATAACCGATGTAATGTGTCAATGTCTGGATTTCCTCAAACAATTTAAATTTGAAAGAATAGAAATGTTACATCTAACTCAATCATGTCTCTCTCCCCACTTCACTTCCTCACTTCGTTAATTTACATATACTTAGTACTGCCCGTCAAAAATGTGTAAATTTCTTTTCATTTTTCGTTTCAACCATTGGAAGTAAAATCTGATGATCCGCGGTCCTTTGAAAGGGCTGTGGTGAAATAATTTATTATATGGAACCTTAAAGTGGTCTGTTTTTATTTAAATTATATATATATATATATATATATATATATATATATATATATATATATATATATATATATTCGCCCTAATTTCTATTGAGCACTTTTTAAAAAATAGTGTTTATATATATATATATATATATATATATATGTATATATTCGAGCAAAAGTAGATTCTCAGTAAATGATAAATGCATTGACAACAAGTTGTTTATGGTCCTCGGTGCAAACTGTTTTGTGTCGACCAATGAGGGTCTTAAGAATTGAGCCATTGGCATCAAATTTGTCACTAATGCGGTAATTGGTTTTGTCTCTTTGAGGTTTGAGTACCAAATGATTCTTCCCATTTTGTTCCAACGGTTCCAGTATTTTGAAACTTCCAATATACTTTTAACAGCCATTTTCTTGAATCAGTATTTAAATTATTTGCCATTATTGCTTCTCTAAATTATCTGAAAAGAAAAAAAAAAGATTAAATTTAAATAAATTTAGTTATGAAATTTAATATAACAGGAAAAACATATTTATAATACAACCCTACCACAAACCCTATCCAACCTCCTGGTCACTTATTTTTGTTTCACCTTCTCTCTCTCTCTCTATCTCTCTCTCCATATATATATATATATATATATATATATATATATATATATATATATATATATATATATATATATATATGGAGAGAGAGAGAGAGAGAGAGAGAGAGAGAGAGAGATGAATTGTATATAATACGACTTGCTACCACATGTTGCAACTGTTATTTTAATCATCCCCG